>CABFVX010003357.1:0-47325 GCA_902151425.1 Timema shepardi
AGGTCCTCCATTTCATCTCACAATCACCCTACCATTACACATTAGCGTAAGTGCGTATAACCCGAACGGGTAGCAAGACGCGGTGGGTGCTAATAATAATAATAATAATAATAATAATAATAATAATAATAATAATAATAATAAAATTCTTAATGTTATTTTTTGAAAGATATGTTTAGCTTTACATGTTGTGTAAATATTAGAACTAGTCAAAATAAGCACAAATCTAACTAAGAATAAAATTAAAAAGCTCATTTTCCGTCGATTTGCAGTGTATGTAGTAGGATTATATAAATTCACCTACCAGCTGTTAGATCTAATCCACCCCGACCGACTTTTGTGTCAAAGAAAAACATCTCAAAATTGTTTTCGCACTCCACCTTGGACAGAAACACTTAGTCGTAAACACTCGATACCAAGACGTAACCAAGTCAATCACGAAAACTCGCCTAGTGATATAATTGTGACAGAGGCTAGCAAGTTCCTACGTAGGTAACTCCATCTTTTGGGCTGCAAATGCGCTGTTTTTTTAGTATGAATAGGAGTTTTAATGCTGGTCATTCAAATTTTTTTTATCGCTTACATCTTTTAAACTTATGAATCTGGATCTCGAACCTGGCTCGGTACCACGGTACTAATAGTCCCCTCCTTGGGGCGGGCCAGTGTGGTATATTTCTTGGGTTTAGAAAATAATGATTATTTTTAAAAAGTTTTTAAAATGTTTACTGCTAATAAAACAACTATCTTTATTTAAAACAATTATGTATAATATTTTGTTACATACACAATGTAAAAAAAAATTACGTAAAATTATGAATTTTAGTATTTTAAAACTTTAAAATTATTTTAAACTTTGCTACACAAGGATTTTTTTTAAAAGTAAAATAATCAAATCTATTAAACTGCTTTTTAGTTAAATAACACTTTTAAAAAATAAAAAATCAATAAAACCTTTCACTTTATTTTTAAAAGTTGTTATTATTATTATTACTAACATCATTAATATTATTAGCACCACGTCTTACTACCCGTTCGGGTTATACGCCCTTACGCTAATGTGTAATGGTAGGATGATTGTGAGATGAAATGGAGGACCTACAGTTTAACGTGGGATCCGAACCACGGTGGAGGCCTGGCATTCCCCACATTCACAAGATGTCTTGTCAGAGGTGGAGGAAGGGTTTGGTATTCAGATAAATCTGTGCCGGGATCTAGGATTGAACCCCAGACTCCTAGCACAAAATTCTGATACCTTACCCCTAGACCACCAGGTAACCCCTTTTAAAAGTTCTAAGAGCATTTTGCATATAGTTAATTTAGGCAATAATAAAGAGAAGTTACGTAAAACAATGTTACAGATCTATTAAAAAACAAGAACACTACGCAAAAGTTTCCTAATACTGAGTTTATAAAATTTTAACCAAACAAAAGGCAAAGTTTAAATAATCATAAATGAATGATTTTCAAATTGATCTACGTTCAAAATGTTGTTTGGTTCAGGTGTTCGATTTTAAAATAAATTAATTTATGATTTTTAAGTACTAGTTCAAATACAACTTTAGAATATTCACATTTAAATAAATTAAATAATTTTATTGTTGTTTTATTGTCATGTTTCTAAGACTAACACTTTAATCCGGTTTGCCGGTGAAAGGGAGGTTAGTTTTGAAAACAAGGCTAAGTAAGGTGTACTGAGTTTTTTTAAAATATACATAAGGTTTAAGTTTCTCCTTTCACGCAAAAAAGGACGCACGTTCTTTAAATTTTATCTGCCTCATCCCTACCCCGTTAGTGTAAATAAGGGAATATCCCATATATAAAATGAGACCCGGGTTAAGGGGCACAATTCCCTGTGCAAACCAGAGCTATGAGCAACTTGTGAGCTATATTCTTTTTAAATGAATAAATATGTATACAATTCATTTTAATACAATCATTCCTTTAAAAACAGGACATTTTATAGCATTGTTTGTATGATTGTGTTCATGTTCATTCTATTTAAGATATATTCAGAAAGACAGGGCTCGGTGGCCGCAAGGTCTTTAAGGGGTCACTCTTGCAATATACTGGACTGGAATATCAGGGTTCAAATCATGGTCGGGTGTACTGAGGGCGATTCTTAATAAATGGCTTTTCCATTCTACTTCCAAGCAAGTGCAGGGACACTTCCTCTCAAATCCAACTTCTTCAGCCCTGTCACATTAGCGTAATTAGTATATATGTGTAGAGATCAGACGGGTAGTAATACACGGTTCTAAAAATAATAACTAAATGTAACCAAAATAGTTTGTTATTTTTGGAAAACTTGATATTTTTGGTTCTGTTGCTTTAGAGATAATACTTTTAAGTAATTGTACGTACAGTATCTAGCATCGAGTGGTCTACTCTACACAATACGCTTCATCGTAATTTATGTATGCACTGTGGTTTATCGTATACGATAAGTAATGAAGATAACATTTTTATGTGCTCGTCAAATGACGTTATCGTTAACTTTCTCGGAGCGCTATAAGCTTTGTTTCAAAGCTTTTGATTGGCTTCATTTTACCATAGAGAATATAAGCAAGTCATTACAACGTCTATGGAACTCCTATGAAAACAAATCAATCAAATCAAGTCCAATTTATCACGCCTATGTAACGTTATTCTGCTATTTTTCATCGTATTAATTTGGCTGATAAAATGTCTGTTGAAAATAATAAACATGAAGTTTAAATTTTAGCAAAGAAGAGGAAATGTTGTTGATTGAATTAATATATAAATACAAACAAATGATTTAAAATAAAAAAATTCTAATTGGTGTTCAATCACTTCAAGAATTTCTAAAATTTTAATTTTTCTCAAATGAAAACGTAAAAAATCATTCTTCCTTTTTATAAAATTTCAGGAAATCGTTTCATTCCCAGTATTTTTTCGCTCTTCAAAGTATTAGGTTCTTTATTACTTGTAACTCATTTTCAAAGTCATTATAATTAAACAATAAATCACCCATTTCATAATATAAATAAATGTAACCTCAATTTAATAATAACAATTGCCTTGAAAACAACATGGCGGTGAGTTTAACTTTGGAAATTATGTTTACTAACCGGAAGGTAAACCTCGCGTTAACTTTACGAGCACTTTTACGTGGACATTAGCTCTAACCGAACACTGTAAAATCAAAAGTAGTGGTTACCATCCCTTAACCTTATGTTAAGCCCTAACGAATTGAATAACGTGACATTGTAAGAATGAGCCTTAATGTTAATGCGGCCGTTAGTACGAGCACGTTTTGCTCTCGAACTTAATCAAATAGAGAAATTCGTATTGTAATTAATATAATGGTTACTGTCACAAAATAACTATCACAATAGTTATTACAAAAACGATTATGTGGTAATGAATGACATGGCCATTGTCTTCATTTGTGTGTTTAAAATAGTTATGCTACAAACGAAATTGGTAGATGAAAGTATATATAATAGGTTATAGGGATGCTATAAGAGGTTCATCCTAAGGTGATCCGACTATAGCTCAGTTTGGAGGAAGCTTCATTTCTACGTTTCTAATGACAGATGTTTAATGAATATTGAAAGGAAAAAAAAAGATAAGACCTAGTTAAAAATAATGAGAAAACTATGTCCCAACTGGAACTATAATCTAAGTATATCATAGTTGGTCTGTTAGCGGTAGAGGATCATACATAATGCCTCAACTCTCTCTAATAAGGCCGTGTCCATTTAAAAAAAAAAAATCTTATTTTTAAGTACAACTAAATCATTTTAATAAAAAATTCTATAAACAGCTCATGATTGGGGTTAATTGATAAGAAGGTTCAAACAGAGGACCTTGATTCGACTCCAAGTGAAGCTGACGAAGGTATTTATTATTTTGTTCAACGCTTCGTCACACTTTACCATTACGTTATGCGCTTGAGCTGAGCGAATAATAAGTGAAGTTCTAGGTTATGTCTCAGTTTGCGAGTTGATATAATTTGTCTGGAAGGTGCACTTTAAATACGCTCCCCCCTTCCCCATCTCCTAAAACACATTTATTTGTATCAGTTTTAAACAAAAATACACTACTTAAATAAAGTTGGTGCTGGGGATGTATATTTTAAATGTTGTTCCCCAAAGAGTAAGTTCACACTTATGTAAGATGTAATTTTGAAAATGAACGTATCATCCTTCATACTAAATACGTCCTTGGCCGTTTCACATTACATCCTCTCCGACTTTTTATCTGTGGGATATTATTTAGGACTCCATTATTATGACGTACTGCCTGTCTCCTGATCGGATAACTTATGGATATTGTTACATTCAAATGATTGTGATGACATGTTGCAACATCGATTAGTCTTGTTCACCACGATTATAAATAAAAGGGGAAGAAGGGTGGAGGGGTAACATTATGGGTGGTATAACATACACATGGACAACCAAGAAAATCTGGCTTGAGCACCTGGGTGAGAAGCAAACGATTACAAAAATAGGCCTTGAGATCTTATATATTTAAAAGTTATAATTTGGCAAAGGTCACAAATGTCAAAGACCATCTTAATATATTAATATATAAAAATGAAATGTTGTTTGTGTGTTCGTTTGTTGGTCAATCGCGCAAAAATCCCTGTACCAATTGTACTGACATTTCACATGGATGTAACTTGGACGTCCGGTTAACATATAGACTAGATTTTTAAAAGTTAAAATCCAATAACATTTTTTAAATATTTTTTTTTTGCTTAAACCACACAATAGATCGTTGTACGCTTCTACTGGATGCATACTTATTTTTTTTCAATCTTAATTTATCGCCAAATCAACAGCAATAGGCCAAAAGATAGTTACAAAATACATTTCAATCTTAAATTCAAAGATAAGCTTTGTGGTTTTGTATTCTATTCATATTAGTAGGCAAATCGTGTTTCTTTAGCAAAATACAAAACTGATACATAGGTTACGTTCAACATATTTAGATTAAGTGATTTGATCCTAATTTGCATAGACACATATTCAAAAATATATCATGAACTCTCCCATTAAAATGCAGCTTAAACTCTGGAGTATACAAGTAAATAATCAAATAAAACCATATATACATGTGTGTAGTAACAATGCAACTTGAAGACAAAGAAACTTTACAAATAACCTTATATATTGCCTAATATTTGCACCAGGGGCTTTTTTTTTAATGCTCTTACCTATTATATTGAGATCGCAACGCCTTGAGACGCTTGCTGCCAGTGCGGGCTAATTTAAAATACAGAAATGTGTATTTATATATTTTTGTAACTCTCACACCTTTGATCGTTTGACCACTAATTCAGTTCAAGTTAAAACCATGGGGGGAGGCGGGGGGAGCTTACGTTTAGCATGGATTTACGTGCCTGTAGAAGTACTGGGGTGTCCAGTTCGAATTTATTATCTCAACCCTTACATTATATTGCGAGTTTTAATGCGAATCACGTGATGAGATATGCGTATAACTATGGTGAGTAAACAGGACATGCTTGCAGTGAAAGGCGACACTTGTTCAGACGTAGACATTTATTTAGAGGAAATTATAAAGCAATTATAATCGCCGCAAATAACTAACAACAATGGTAGTATTCGGTGAGAGAAAAACACAATGTTTCAATGTTTCCACACTATACGCACAACAATTACATCAAAAACAAAAACACACAATATTTAACATTGCAACACTGACACCCTCCCTCAATGTTAAAATTTTTACATTATTATTATTAGCACCGTGTCTTACTACCCGTTCGGGTTATACGCACTTACGCTAATGTGTAATGGTAGGGTGATTGTGAGATGAAATTAAGGACCTACAGTTTAACGTGGAATCCGAACCACGGTGGAAGCCTGGCATTCCCCACATTCACAAGATGTCTTGTCAGAGGTGAAGGAAGGGTTTGGTAATCAGATAAATCTTTACCGGGACCGAGGATCGAACCCCGGCCGCCTGCATAGAAGTCTGACACCTTACCCCTAGACCACCAGGTCACCTTTTTTTTTTTTACAAACAGAACAATATTGCCCCCCCCAAAAAACTTACTGTTTATACAATCCCAAACTATGCTAAACTTATCGAATTCAATTTTACCCAGTGGTTTTGTGAAAATATCAGCTACTTGTTCATTTGTACTAATGTACTCACCACATACATCATCACTGTTTACTTTATCTCTTCCAAAATTAAAAACTTGATATCAAAATGTTTCAATTTATAATGAAATTATGAATTTTTACAAAGCTTAATCACCAACTGATTATCCTCAAACAACTTGACACAAACACTTTTGCTTTCTAAGCTTTCAAAGAAATCTCTCAAACAACATGCCTCACCAACAGCTAAACTTAAAGCAACATATTCAGATTCAGTAGACGATAAGACAACTGTAGCCTGTTTGCGAAAAACCCATGATATGATACAACCATAAATTTGAAAAATATAGCCTCCAGTCGACCTTCGATCATACTTATCGCCTGACCAATCAGAATCAAAAAAACCAACAATATCTTTATTTTTGCCTCTCTTAAAAACTAAACTTATATCTATGCTACCTTTCACATAGCGTAATACTCTCTTGAGAGCTACCCATTAGTAATATACTAGCACAAGACTGGTATATACTTAAAATGCTTATTGCAAGACATAGATCAGGTCTCGAACACACTAAAAACATTCTTACTGAAGTTAACCTCGCTACAGGACTATAAATTTCTGACAAAGACAAATCTTGTTTAAAACCTCTAGCTACTAATCTAGCCTTATGCGACACCATATTACCCTTTTCATCTTTCTTACGTTTAAAAACCCATTTACAATCAATAATATCACAATTCTTTGGATTCTCTACGCTTATCCATGTATCATTTTCTGTAAGTGCTCTAATTCCCGTGTCCATTGCTTGTTTCCAACTATTACTGCCACCATTTGATACAGCCTCTTCATATGTCACAGGAGATTCATCACCAACTGTCATAAAACCCACATGGAAATCATCAAATCTGGATGGTAACTTCAACTGCCTCCTCTCTCTTAAAATATATCCTTCTTCCTTACCTTCTTCTATACTCTCACTGATCACTTCTTCCTGATGCACCTCCTCAGTTCCCAAATCCAGTCTCTCCATTACTTGCTACTCACATACTTCAGGTTGGTACTCCTGTCCTTGTTCCTCACTAACTTCATTTAGACATTCCTGTCTCTGTTTCTTATTTACATAAGAATCTTTTTCCTTGTCTCACTGCGGTAAGAAGATTACATCTCTATGGATCTCCACATTATTTGTCAGGTAAGTAACATCTCAATCCTTTCGTTTTATCACTATATCCCACAAATAAACCGATCCTATTCTTGGGATCCAACTTAAGCCTCTTCTGCTCAGGTATATGCACAGACACTCTTGAACCAAATATTCTAAATACTCTGTGGCTTTTTTTCTAACTATAGAAAGCTTTATAAGGCGTTTTCCCTTGTATAGGACTAAGCCCTGTTTGGTTAATAGTATATGAAGCCGTGTTGATAGCGTCAGCCCAAAATGTCTTGTGCATATCAGCGTCTTGCAACATGGCACGAGCAGTCTCCACTAATGTGCGCATTTCTCGTTCGGCTCTGGCGTTTTGTTCTGGTGTGTATACTACACTTCTCTGATGAACTATGCCGTCGGTGACCTGGAGGTCTAGGGGTAAGGTGTCAGACTTCTATGCTAGCGGCCGGGGTTCAATCCTCGGTCCCGGCAAAGATTTATCTGATTACCAAACCCTTCCTTCACCTCTGACAAGACATCTTGTGAATGTGGAGAATGCCAGGCCTCCACCGTGGTTCGGATTCCGCGTTAAACTGTAGGTCCTTCATTTCATCTCACAATCACCCTAACATTACACATTAGCGTAAGTGCGCATAACCCGAACGGGTAGTAAGACGCGGTGCTAATAATAATAATAATAATAATAATAATAATAATAATAAACTATGCCATGGGACTCCAACAAGTGTTTTAAACCTTCATTTACAAATTCTAATCCGTTATCAGTACGTAGGATCTTCAATTTACAACCCGTTTCTCTTTCCGACTTTAAAATATACTTTTCAATACATGTTTTTACTTCTGATTTATGTTTCAAGAAAAACACTGTGTGAAACGCCGAAAAGTCGTCCTTCAGTAATAGAAAAAACCTGCATCTGTCTATTGATGTCTGCTCCATCGGTCCACAGACGTCGGCATGCACTAATTACAATCTCTCAGTCGCTCGCTAAATGCTTATAGAGAATGAAATACGATTTGTTTCCCGCCAGGCAACCCTCACACACATAACCATCAATATCGTTAATAAAGTAAATATTATTACGTTTTAACACTTCTTTTATTGTATTAAAGTTCTGATGTGCAAGTTTTTGAAGTTATACTTCTTTAGGCGCGTTATGAAAAAATGATAAGAGTGAAATTTTAAGATGCGCGCGCATCACTGTAACACAAAATTAACAGGTTGAAGCTAAACCGCTCATTAAGTCTCGAAAAAAAAAAAGCTACCAACAAAATAGAAATAGAACCTTTGTTAGTCGCGCATGTTGGTACGCACGTCGCCTCTGTTCACTGTTTTCATAGATATAATATTTATCCACATGTTTCTAGTTTCTACATTCACAACACGTGTTTTAGTTTCATACAAGTGCGAATTATATATCTGATAATAAATTATGTCGCGCATGTTGGTACGGTCGTCGCCTGTTTTCATATATATGATATTTATCCACATGTTTCTAGTTTCTACATTCACAACACGTGTTTTAGTTTCATACAAGTGCGAATTATATATGTGCTAATAAATTATATTCAGTAGTGATTTAAATTGAATATTTTGATTAATATTATTTACTATTTGTAAATATTAGTGAAAAAAATTGTGCTTATAGACTTTTTCAAGTGCTCCAATATAATTGAGGTTAACTATCCGTATTTATTATTTATTGATATAAATTAAAATATTATTATTTAAAATAATTAATACTAAGTATTATTAAATTATTATTATTTAATGATGCCAAACAAGTATAACTTCTCACGCGCGTACATAAGTACACACACCAATTTTTTTGTATATGGCAAACTGATAATTTTCCCACCTTTTGCGTCAAACAACAACTCGAACTGTAAAAACTGTCAAAATTGCGAGTGCATTTCAGTACACGTAAAATGTCATTTTGAGCATTTTATTCACTCGATAACGTAACTTTTTTTTACCACACGTTCCTAGACTGTCTGTAAACACAATTTTATAGCGTTTGTTTTTAATACGTTGCTAATGCTCGAGTGACACCATCATTGCCCACAAATTTACAAAGTTCACTATTTGATATTAGACAGAGACCCTTGTCCAACACATAACCTACTGAGAACAAATTTAACTTCAAATCAGGAACATATAACACATTTGAGAGACTAGAATTTTAAAAACTAATACAAAATAACACACTTAATAGGTGTAGTAAAAATGAAAATTTTTACAAAAATGTAATAAGATAATCATAAAATAATGAAAATATCATATTTGAAAATTGGACCCAAGAAATGTGAGGTTCAAAATTTCACAAACTATTAAATTATTGAAATTAAGCAGGTATTTACAGGGACCAAAGAGTTTCTTTAACATCCTATTTTTTCATTTACGCTCTTTTCAAACTTTGTTGCCCTTTTTTCCTATACGTTTTTGTAACAATGTATATAATTTATTTTTACATATTATGATCAATCTTAGGCAAATATTGCGGTTTTTTTTATCGATTGCGTTCGTTAGTGTACTAAGTTTTTGGGCTGACTAATGTTTCATTCCAAAGATTGTTTTTAAAATGTTTTGGTTTACATATTTAGTTTGGGAATATCATAGTTATATTGTAGAGTGGATTTTACAAAAATAAATTATATAAAAATTGCAGATGGATGTTCAACATCCTAATTCGATATAGTTTTGATATTATTCTGTTCCTATGAATTATTCGAACATTCCTAAACGTCCTATGAAATCTAAAATTGGGTATGCTGATGGTTAAGTCCAATAAACACAAATGTAATATGGTGAATTCAAAATATCAGATCAAATTAGGGTAAAAACTTTGAAAATGAATAATTATTTCACTAAACTTTAAACTGTTACAGTACTTCATTTGTTTTGACTCTTTATCAAGCAAATATTTATTCTGTGTAGCTATTCATTTGTTTATTTATTTTACTAGCACAAATAAGCAAGAATTTAAATATTGTGTAGGGAGAAGTTATAATATAATCTTCAAAATAAATTTTAACTCCTAACAAATGTTTAGATTTTGACATTGTGATTTATTAAACCAACTTTTCGAGTTTTGTAAGAAAATTTAAATCAATATAGGATTAATATTCTGAACATAATTTAAGATTTAGTTACTTTTACCTGTGGCTAATTTTATAAACTAAAAAATTACAACGTTACTTTATAGATTCCTCGTGCTATGAACGAGTACACCAACTAGTACACAAATAGAAATTCTAACACGAGGTTTAACTAAATCAATATCGCTAAAGTTCAAGAACAAATTAAACGCTTTTCCGAACAATATTATTAAAATTTACGTTAGAGTAATTTTGACAAGACTTTTATTGATTTTGTAATAAATTTATATTCGATAATATAAAGTGGAAGTAACTAACCATTTAGATATGTTAGTAAATGATTGGCTCTAACAAATAACAACTAGTTTTAGTTAGATTTTTATAGTTATCGAGAATACGCAGTTTTACTGTTATTTGGATAATCGATAATGATGTGACAGACAGTCAATATTCAGATTTATATCTAGTAAATATATTAATTTACAACAAAAAATTGTATTTATAAAATACACGTAGCTAAACTTACACAGTCAAAAAAGAGTAGCTAAAATAAACTACATTTACAAATAACTAAACTGTCTAATTTCAAGACGAATAAACTTTTTTTTTGTCTCTGCAAACATAATATTAGTTTTATTTTAACGATTAAATAAAATCGCGTTTTACTACCCAACAGGAATATTCCAACAGATGATAAAGGTAGAATTTATAAGATATATATCTGCAATTTCATAGGAGAGTGGGGAATCGATCTAAGGAAAAAACCTCCTAAGTACACTCGTCGAGGATTCGAACTCCAACCTTCCTGTCACTGGAAAACCAGACACGAAAAGACTGACGCCTTAGTCCGGATACCTACTGGGGTGGGTAAAAAGTAGGAAATGAACTTTTAGCTCCTCTATTCCTCAAATCCCTCGTATTCAAAAGAGGATCTAGGTTCGTAAAAATCCAAAAAGAAGTATAGGGTGGGTCCGAAACAATTATACGATTAGTAACTTGAAAATTAACACTTTAACTGTAAAGTAAAGATTCACTAGCTTAGTAAAAGCAAACTACATACTACAATTTTTCACTATTTCTAGATAGTGTCCCTCAGGTGAGCTCCACCGGACGTCAGACAATCCTCAGCACGTTGCCCGTCACTTTCCTCAGCACAGTGGGCCTATCCCCGAGATATTTCGAGTTGATTCCATTGCGAGATTGGTCGTTCACGTGACACAATCTCGAAACTTTTTCTATTTAGCTATTCTTGAAAAAAATTTCGTTACGGATTGAGATTTTTTCATTCGGATAGATCTCACTGCGGTTCTACCTCTCGGAATCGTCAATATCGCAACAGATAGTTCGAAAATATTTGTTGTTGGACAAAATGTAAAATGGCGTAAACATAGCCATACTATTTGATAATAAGAGAACTTGAAGAATTTGAAAATGAATTTAATAGAATGCCATGTATATTTCGTGAACGCGAAGACTCTTTTGAGCTGAGTGATAAGACATTTATTAATTTGTTCAGGCTTAATAAACGGTTTTAATCAAATAGAAAGGCATTCCATCCATATGCTGTATGTTATTTAATTTTGGCTTTTTAGGTACCTATTAAAGTTATTAAGATATATCATACATGATGTAATAAGTTATACTAGTAATAGCTTTTTATTTAATCATTTAGCGAAACAAAGAAACATACATAAAGTGTAATCTGCTTTTACTCTTTGCTTATTCTCTTCCAATACAATTTTATTTAGACTTTATCGAGCTAACCTTAACCAACAAAAAATAAAACCGAGATAAAACGAAGATGTCGAAGACAACATTTTTGTTATTCTATTGTTTAAATGGCTGAAGGGTGCGTTCACACAGCAATAAAGTAAATCTCAAATCACAATTTTTGACACCGGAAGTTCGGAATTTTTCGCTTAATACGAAATTAGAAGACTCAACACGAATTGCGAGATTATTAACTCAGGAATGGCTACTTTACGGATATGAAATAACGAGTTCGAGTTGAACATGGCGAGATTCCCCGTAGTAAGATAAACTCGCAACATCTCCGGGATAGGCCCACAGATCGTCTAATTTTTTTTCTCCACACCCTGTGTATCGAATAAAATTATGATGGCCTTGACTTGAAATCACAAACAAGGACAAACTTGTACTAATATAATTAATCTAACTGGGAAGTGTTATCTTTGTGTTTTATGACGTAACAGATATGACAAACAAAATAGCGTTTGTCAGTGGTACCAAGCCTTTAAAATCTTTTTAAACAGAATATTTAATATGCATATTCGCGATACGTATCTCTAGAAAAAAAAAGTTAAATAAAAAAACGTGAAAATGTCAGTTCTCGTTGTTATTATTTTATCCAACGGTTATAGCCCCACTTTATCCAACGATTTCTAGATAAATATATTTTATTACTTAAGATGATAAGTTTTACTGTCCAACTCACTTTATTTTCTACAATCCTGCACTTATTTGGTAAAACCTGTCGTGAAACATCTTAAGTTACCAAACATCAACTTTTTAACGAACTGTAGGATATCGCTAGCCATGACAATCACGTTTATACAACAATAATGGCTACATAAATAACTTTGTGTTAAACAATGCATCTCTTTAAAAAAAATATGCCAACATTTGAGTAATTTATCAGCTAACATCGGCAGTTAAATATTTGGCAGGTCTCCTCCCTTTACCGTGCATCTCCCTGATGTAATTACCCGTCATGAAACTGGTATGTCGGCCCGCTGTCATCAGAGGTACGGTCGACTCGCCTGTAAAAACCAGGTATTCATTTGTTGCGTACCGTGTCACCATTGCGTATCAGTGTGGACCGGAAAACGTCGTATAGCTGCGTGTCAAACTGTTATATAAAGGTCATTTATAGATTTTTTTCACTGTCACATCAAAGGAATTATATGTTACTAAGTTGAATCATACATAGAAGAGCTGCTATTTTACCGCGTTGCATGCTCATTCCTGTAAAGGACGTCCAGCAGGGATTTCATCTTTGTTTGTGCGTCCTCCCCCCCTTCCCCCAAAACTTTTTGTTGGTAAGAATATCTTTTCGGGTGACCTGGCGGTCTAGGGGTAAGGTGTCAGACTTCTGTGCTGGCGGCCGGGGTTCAATCCTCGGTCCCGGCACAGATTTAGCTGATTACCAAACCCTTCCTTCACCTCTAACAAGACATCTTGTGAATGTAGGGAATGCCAGATCTCCACCGTGGTTCGGATTCCACGCTAAACTGTAGGTCCTTCATTTCATGTCACAATCACCCTACCATTACACATTAGCGTAAGTGCGTATAACCCGAACGGGTAGTAAGACGCGGTGCTAATAATAATAATAATAATATCTTTTTGAACCAACGAAGTGGAGTAAAGAGTAAACTATACGGTTTGTAGAAACACAACTTAAAAAAAAAATTATTTAGGACACAAAAGATCCAAATCATTACAATAAAGTGAGAAAACAGGATTAGTTTCGTCTTTCTTTTTTTCCCAACATTTAATGACGAATAAAAATGTACGAAATTGCTGATATTCGCAGAGATGTGCTCATTTCTGCAGAAAAACTAGAAATGAAGACTCAATTTTTAATTCATAACGTCCTCCGTTTTAACATCCAGTGATGATACAGGGGAAAAAATCAGACAGTGTTGTGCTGTATCGTATCACTCCATGATGACAATGTATGGATACACGTATTTAAAGAACCTTTGTGGACAGTTTAGAAACCTACTATATCTATTCCTGCGTGCTTACATCAGAGTTGCCACCATTTTAATTCCCTGTGTTTGCTAGGTTTTTATGTGCATACATTCTCATATTTCCAGAGGACGTTTCAGAGAGTAAAAGAGGAATGAAATTTAGTTTTAAATAAAAAATAAATATTATGTAGTCTTGTCTTTCATTTGTGTTTAGAACAGTAGACTACGTAGATGGTGATGATGCTATTTCTGTATGATAAAAATATCAGAGATGTCTAAAAAACAAACGGCGAGCTGACGGCTCCACATAGTGAAGGCCTGTCTGTTCCAGTTTCCTCAAAAAGCATGGCACGAAGGAACCATTAATGAAAATAGTGCTGATGAATGTATAATAAAGTTTACCGAACCATCCACTTCTAAGGTTTTGGACTACCGACTGATAACTGATGGCATTTTACATTTAATTTAAAAAAAAAAGATTATAACGAGATAATTCGTGAACTAAAGTTAACCAAAGATAAATTCGAGCTTCCTGGTTACCGGTTGCAACAATGGACATTACCTAAAGTTGGAAATAAGTGGCATTGCATTAACAACGCAGTGTAGTGTATTCCAAGTACTCCACCTTGGAAGACAGTTCGGGGAAGACTTTAATGATCTAATGGAAGAATTAGGCATTGAACATTGTCCTAATGAATGGCGAATATTTATTGAGGCGATGAAATTAAGTTTTAAAGCAGTTTTACAGATTAGTGGAAATAAATAGCTATCGATTCCTCTAATTTATTCCGTTGACTTGAGAGAAACATTACAGTGTAGAGGAAGATTTAACCAATTTTTTTTCTATGTTTGTGGGGTGGATAAAGAACAGTAAGGCATTATATTGTGCAACAATAGGAAAAAAATATTAATATTTACCTGGAAGAATTAGTGTAAATATGTTCCACTGGTTGAACCAGAAAATGTTCTTCTTCCACCTTTACACATAAGGTTTAGTTTGATGAAGAATTTCGTTAAGGCCTAAAATAAAATAGGAAATATTATTATTATTATTATTATTATTATTATTATTATTATTATTATTAGCACCGCGTCTTACTACCCGTTCGGGCTATACGCACTTACGCTAATGTGTAAATGGTAGGGTGATTGTGAGATGAAATGGAAGACCTACAGTTTAACGTGGGATCCGAACCACGGTGGAGGCCTGGCATTCCCAAAATAGGAAATGGATTCTCCTATATCACAGAAGGTTTTTTTTTCAATATAATAGATGCTAAGCTTAAATAACGAATTGCCATTGGTCCCTAAATAAGGAAACTTTAGGACTATGACGTAATTGAGACGACGATATAAGATACTGAACTAGCAGCTTGGATTTTGTTTAGAGCAGTTGTGCATGAATTTCTTGAAAAAAGGAAATAAGACAATTATGAATTTCTGGTATTAACTTTACATGCCATGCTACACACATATATGGAGTGTCAAATGTCCTTGAAAATTCATTTTCTACTTTAAAAGTTGGGTTTTTCCCCTGATAATTTGGGAGCTTGAGTGTTGGGCAAGGGAGAACGCTTTCATCAGGACATATCCATGACGTAAAGGAGTTATCAAGGTCGCTGGTCTACTACCATGACGGGAGATGGTTTTTAAGAGGGAATGCAAAGCGTACTATTAGAAAAAAAATATCAGTGGCAATTATTTTAATTAAATAGAATACACATATCACCTGTATGATAATATAAATGTTGTATTAGAACACAAAAAAAGTTAATGATGACGATTGCATATCATATGTAGAAATGTATGTTACTAAAATTAGTTACTGCATTGCAATTTTAAATGAGTATATCTGTTGATGTTGACGTGCCACAGATTGGAATCAGAACATCAATCTCTTTTAGAATCAGCCACTTACGTCCCGAAGGTATGATTTTTTTTTTCTGTTGTCTAATGTTATTTATTGCCACTATATGTGTTTTTTTATAAATAGTTTTCCCAATGCCTTGATAAAACTATAAAGTAAGTTGTCTGTAGCTCTAACGTCAGCTTGTGCACAATTATTATTCCACTTGATAATATTGGTGCGGATATCCGCAGATATCCACGCAGGGCTATAGTGATAGTTTGTGATCTGCAGCTTTCACTTTTGATAGCTGGTGTAAATTTTGACAGCTGTAAGTTAATATAGTGAAGCTCCGCTATGGTTGGATAGTATACAGTCACGTGTAACATTGTGTGTGATGGGCTCAGTGTCTTACTACCCATCCGGGCTATCCGAATGTTTACACACATGGGTATAGGGATGATGAAGGTAGGTTTAGAAGAACTGTACGCATATTTACATGGATTAAGACCGGGAGTTTAACCCTAATATCCCTATCACCGTCCATCCAGTCTCTTGTGAGAGTGATAGCTTAGACCAAGTGATCACTAATGTGGGTAAAAATTCCAGATGGTGACCACAAAATCTCTTAAATAAAATTCCCGACTCTCCCGTCAGTTAAAAATTATAATTTCTCCAAACAAAACCCATATCGAAATTTAAAAAGAGTTTAAGAAAATATACTAAAATACTCAATTGGTTAGGAAACATTATTTTTGAAAAAGGCTAAAAAATAAATGTACAAGGATTCTGAAAAAATAGTTTTTGAATATGATGAGACAAAGTTATCTTCTCATAGCAGCCAAATATTGAACTTTCCATGATCAACCACAAAATTCCTCGACATTTCCCTGATTTTCTTGGCAGTTTTAAATTCAATTATAATCCCATGATTTTCTTGTCTGTTTTAAATTCTCTGAAATTTCTAGGTTTTCTCTATTCCCGTTGACTGTAGTCAACCTTCAAGGCGTGGTAAAGGTGTTAGTGGTGTCCCCCTTCGTGTCATTTATTACCACAGACTGGATTTTGAAGTTATAAAGATGGTCAAATAATGACCTATAAAACTACCTAAAATTTTTAACAAATAGCTTCAAATTTTCAAAAAAAGTAACTAAAATTATAGACAAAAACTCATAATAAATGCAGATGACTAAATCAAACAAGCACTTTAATAATTCAGATTGCAATGAAAAGCCTTTAACATATAAACTCTTGCATTCCTCTATATATAATATTGATTTACAAATATCTGCTTTAGAAGTAATACCTACCCCCTCCCAATGCAACCCTCTCCAGCCTAGTTTTAGTATCTCACCAGGAATGTGTGTTTTACAGCCATATAGGTAAAGAAAATACAAGTTTCATGGCCTACATTATCTTCTCATTCAGACAGCTGTGATACAAAGTTCATGGCCTACATTATCTCTTCATTCAGACAACTGTGATATAAAGTTCATTGCCTACATTATCTTCTCATTCAGACAGCTGTGATATAAAGTTCATGGCCTACTTTATCTTCTCATTCAGACAACTGTGATACAAAGCTCATGGCTTACTTTATCTTCTCATTCAGACAGCTGTGATACAAAGTTCATGGCCTACTTTATCTTCTCATTCAGACAACTGTGATACAAAGCTCATGGCTTACTTTATCTTCTCATTCTGACAACTGTGATACAAAGCTCATGGCTAACTTTATCTTCTCATTCTGACAACTGTGATACAAAGCTCATGGCCTACTTTATCTTCTCATTCAGACAACTGTGATATAAAGTTCATGGCCTACTTTATCTTCTCATTCAGACAGCTGTGATACAAAGTTCATGGCCTACTTTATCTTCTCATTCAGACAGCTATATGTTGGAAACGTAATTGAGCAGTTATGCATCTATAAAACATCTAGAGTATTTTGAAATATACTTATTCAATATAAATTCTTTCAAATGAATCAATTATTTCTAAAAATGATTCTAAATTGACGAAAAACCAGAAAATATGACCTTAAATTCCAAAATGACAACAAAAAATCATTACAAAATATACATTTCTACAAGGCAATTATATACAGAGTGTAGGGTACTTATTAGCGTTGTATGAAATGAACCGAAAAAAATGACATGTCATGAAAATTCGGGGCTTGCTTTTCACTTACCGCGATGAAGAGCGCCGAGACGCCGTCAATGCGCATAGTCGTCTCCGCTCGCGCCGTTCAGTGGTCGACGAGCCGCCGCTACGTGCACTGAGGTTAAAGGTCGGCGCCGGCACATTTGGGGGTGGGGGGAGGGACCGAGTCCAAGCCGAGCCTAGTTGCCAGGACGACCTCCTCCTCTTCCTTGTGCTCTCCGCCCCCACCTTTCAGCACAGCCGCCCCATGGCACCGCAACACGTACCGCCCCCGTAATGCGCCTATACAGAACAGAGACAAACACAATTCCTTCAACCGAAACAAAATAAGAGTGTAGAGTATACCTTCAGGACCTTGCTTTTTTATCAAGCCGGCCCACACTCAAAATATTCCTCCAAAAGGGGGGAGGAAAGTAATTCTCGTCTTTCCGGGTAAAATAATAATTGAACCCAAACGAGTCAGCCTCTACTAAGAATACACAAATGGAGACATGAAATAATAAACTTGCTTGCGTATAACCCGAACGGGTAGTAAGACTCGGTGCTAATAATAATAATAATAATAATAATAATAAACTTGCTGTTGTTTGGATTGTTGGGAATAAGCTGTACTTACCAAAGATGTACCAGATCAGCTCATGACTTACAAAATAACTTGACCAGGGACAGTAACTACACACTCATCCCAAACTCCTAGATATTTAATAATAATAATTTTTATAGCAGGATGAGGTGACCTGACGGTCTAGGGGTAAGGTGTCAGACTTCTGTGCTGGAGGTCCGGGGTTCAATCCTCGGTCCTGGCACAGATTTACCTGATTACCAAACCCTTCCTTCACCTCTGACAAGACATCTTGTGAATGTGGGGAATGCCAGGCCTCCACCGTGGTTCGGATTCCACGTTAAACTGTAGGTCCTCCATTTCATCTCACAATCACCCTACCATTACACATTAGCGTAAGTGCGTATAACCCGAACGGGTAGTAAGACGCGGTGCTAATAATAATAATAATAATAATAATAATAATAATAATATAGCAGGATTAATTCACAAAACCAAAAATCGTAAATATCTTCTCCGATGTAACTTATATTTTCCGTTGGTAATTATTATGAGTGGAACGGTTTACATACAACTAGAACTAATTATTACACTATCAGGGGTCAAAGTGTAACAATTTTCTTATCTTTTTATACTCTTCTACTCCATGTGGCACCAAGTAGAAATTTAGCCCGATCCCCATCCCCTCCGACTTGTGTTTCTTAATTTTTCCCATCGAGAGTGAATGTCATTCATCCATATGGAAGCTTCTGTGAGACTAAAAGAGAGACTCAGATCTAATACCAGTTCCAAATCAGAATCTATCCATAAGTAGATTTACTAACGGTGAAATCATGAATTTTTTTTTTCTAACTTTATAATCCAATTATAAGACCTGCATTACGTAAAACGTAACATACCCCCTCTAAACCCCAATGTAACACTCTGTAGACATTAGAGCTTCGCACCTGCTTCGGTGGCCGTGTGGTTTAAGGCGCTACTCTCGCAGTAGACTAGACTGCCGATGTTGGTGAGATCAAGATTCAAATCTTAGATGGTTGTACTGAGGGTGGTTTTTTTCTTTTTCAAAAATTGTTTTCCACTTTCCCTCCTCGCAAGTGCGAGTACAATTCCTCTAAATATAACCTTCCTAATCCATAACACCATTAGCGTAATAAGCACATAAGCGTATATATTACCCGAATGGGTAGTAAGACGTTGTGATAAAAAGAATGTATAAAAAAAGCTTCACCCTTCACCCCCTCCCCTCATACGTGGCTTTATGGATGTCCTCTTGTGAATTTTTATCAAGTGCCCAAAATTATGAATAATAAACCTGTTCTTCCGAGAAGGAAGATATATTTCTCCGGACCTACACGTGACATGTTGTTGCGTCACCGACTGTACTCCCCACCCCCGCCGCTGCTAATTAACGGCGTGTTTATCTGGAGCAATTTGATCAAGTGGGTCACCACGTGCCTCTGTAACTGTCACATAAGACTTTTACAACTACAACTAGTCATAAGGTACCGGGAAGATGGCGTTAGTCATAAAATCAACACTTGGACAAGAATGAGCTATAGCCATGAGATGACACATTTCTGGTTACGAGGACTAGATGTCAGGCTCGTATAGTCTGGCTTGCCGAGGCCGAACTTAGAATTCCAGTCATGTGTTGTTATATGGGTGGTTTTATTTCAAAAAGTATCCACTTGCCCTCTATATAAATGCGTGTACATGTTATAAATTCTACCTTTCTCACCGCTACCTTATTGGTGTAATTAAAATGCGATTAGCTCATAGGTTACAGAAAGTAGTGGGGAAAAAAAAGTACTAGAACAATACCCACCAAGTTGGTAGCTCAGGATGTGTAAGGTAATCTTGCAATATTATTTAATGGTTTTTCACACTATAAAACAGCATCAGTAACTAGGATTATCAATTCTTTTACAAATCAGAATGAAGGAAATTGTACAAAGGCTCAACCTAAACTTGTGATGTTTTCTGTTTATTTCATTCTGTTACGCTTGTAAAATTTAATAGCTTTTAATAGCAATTTGATAGCATCATAGCAGGCCTAGCTCAGCTCCCGGCTAGCTCGAGGTATGGGGGGTATAGGGAATATAACAAGTATGCCAGACATGTGGGCAGTGCAATCGTATTTGAATGATTACCCGAAATTTTCCGCGGTGACGATGGGGCACAAAGCGACAAAGTTTCTTGTTAATAACTACAATATGTCCCTGTTATGACAGAATGAAGATGTGTGCATTATGCATATCTATGAAGCCATTCTAAAATGGCCAAAAATGGCCCTTTCAACGCAGTTTTTATCCAAATATCAGTTAATATTGCAACAATGTTTAGTATTGGAAACTTCTATCAACTCTTTATCTCCATTAATGTTTATTCTGAAATGATCTACGTGCGATAGTGTTCGTGTAAAGTTACGAGTCATAGCCGACTGTATCACAGAGTTGATGGACATGTGATTCGCGCTCTTAAACGGACTGTACATAATATTAGTGTAATCCATTTCATGAGGCCTCCAGCATGTATTTCTTTCTGGTGTCAGGACTCATTCAACCTTAACCTCACACTGTTGTAAATTAGTCCATAAGCGTACAAACCAAACGGTTGGTGAAACCCTGCGCTAAGAAGTAAAAAAATTAGAAGTTAAAAGAAAATTTATTTGAGATATTTAACGTGCACTTTCTGAACTGACTAACTATATCAGCACACGAGAATTTCTATGAGCGAGAGTGATAGAGCATACCAATTTTTCCGGGAAAGGTGATTTCACACATCATCCAGGGTTATTTTATATGCCACAATCTACACCGACGGCTTTACTTTCCAGCTGAAGGAAGTTGTGTTACGGATATTTACCACTCAAAAAAATCTGTTGACCTTGGATGTGTTTGAACCCACACATCAGGTCCTGAGGCGAGCACTTTACCCCAAGATCACTGAGGTTGACAAAATGTTGCTTAATAAAACCCCTAAGCCACGGGTATAAAATCATAAATATCGTAGGAACCACATGACTTAACAGATAATTGTTCAATTTCAGATTCAATCTGATAAAATATTGCAATCCTTGTAGTAGAACAATTTGATGAGAAAATATCCCTTTTAATATGTATATAAGACTAAATATTCCCACTATGGAACACAAATCCAGACGAATACGATAGGATAAGCTGCTACTTAGCTCATACACTAATATAGGCGGCATTAGTGATTTTACTAGGGCTGTGCCGAAAAGCCCTTTTGTAGATATTGCCGATGATGATATTTTGTGGCCGATATTGCTGATAACCAATGCTATTATTTTTTGCACTATTTCAAAAGTTTACAGTAACAATACTTAAAAACAAGAATGATCTGATTTTGCCACTGTTATACTTTTCATGATAGAAGTATAAGTTTGTTGAATTAAAGTTTTAAACGTTAAGGTTTGTTAGATATTTACAAAATAGCTAAACAACTATTTACAACAGCGGTAAATTGGTACTTCGAAATTACGCTTGAACGCTTTCTAAGGATTGATCTTGGGGAATGCTCGGTGAGCGATTGATAGAGTGGATCTTGAAGCGCTTGGTTAGCGGCATTCAGATGACGTCACGCACCACGAAGAAAAGGAAAACACATGATTACTGAACGCGGTTCTGTGCAGCTAGCCCCTAGAGTACGCAATAGTACAATAATTATATGTTATCTTGAACGTATTTGTTGTTTTTGCTGCGTGAATAATTTACGGTTAAGTAAATAATTATATGTATAAGTATTTCAAAATTCTAAATAAGCCTTAAGGTAAATACAATTGAATGGTTTATTTTATTTAGAATGTTGGTTTTGGCTGTTTATTATAAAATAAAATATCTAACGCAGAATTAAAGAATTTGTGTTTATATCCAAGATACCGTATTTAAATATTTTTGTTTTAACTATGAATTATATTTCAATAATTTGGGAATTTAAAATATATCTATAGATTTTGAATGATAGGCGTAAAATATCTGCATGATCAAAAACCTATTATCCTTGGCCGATTGTGCCTACATCAGTCGATAAATCGGATCGATTATCGATAGCGGCCAAGCCCTAGATTTTTATTATTTTTCCTAAGCACCACGTCATACTACCCGTCCGGGTTATACGCATATATGGTAATCACGCTAATGTGCTAGGTATGAGGAAGGTTGGATTTAGTGGAGGTGTACACGCAGTTGCGTGGAAAGAGAGTGGAAAACCGTTTAGGTAAAAACACCCTTAGTACATTCGACCGAGATTTTAACCCCGATCTCCCCGTCACCGGTAGTCCAGTCTATTACGAGAGTGACACCTTAGACCATTAGACCACCGAAGCGGGTAATTTTGCTCCTTCTTCAGAGTTTAATGTGCGATCATTTTTCTTAAACTCTACTCATCAATCACCCGCCTCGGTGGCGTAGTTGGCTAACGCGCTAGTCGTGTTGAGCTGCTCGACCACCGAGGACAGGGAGATCGAGGTTCGAATCTCGGTCGGGTGAACTGAGGGTGGTTTTTCCTAAATGGTTTTCCACTCTCCCTCCACGTAAATGTGGGTTCACTTCCTCTAATTTACCCTTCCCAATTCCCAATCCATTAGCCTAATTAGTACTTAAAGCGTATAAACCGAACGGGTAGTAAGACGCGGTGCTAAATAATAATAATAATAAATACTCATCAATCGTCATATTCCCTGTTCTCATCAAAGTTGTCGATAGTCCTAGTGAGCAATAGAACCCAACCCGCACGATAGCATGGTTTAACTCATCTCTCTCACGCTAGACTGGATTGCTGATGAGACGGAGGGATCGGGGTTTGAATCACGGTCGGGTTTAAATAGGTTGGTATTTCCTTAAGGATTTTTCCAATATTTCTTTCTCTTTACGCAACTGTGGGTACATCTACTCTAAATTATACCTTCCCCAGCCCTATCACACTATTGTATTATAGCCTATACACATGTATGTGTTTTTTTAACCGTACACGAGTTTGGTGTTTTCTGGTTAAGCATTAAAGCCTAACTGCACATGTATATAGGCCTACATGAATACGTATTTAATTGTACACACACACATATATATATATGTAGATAATTATATATATATATATATATATATATATATATATATATGCCAGAACGACGTGGGTGATAGAAAATATTTATACATACGGATATATATATATATATGTATATATATGCATATATGTATCTGTATACATGTATATAATATGTATTGTATATATGTATATATATGTATGTTTATATATGTGTGTCTACATGTATTTGATATGTGCATATGGTGACCTGGCGGTCTAGGGGTAAGGTATCAGACTTCTATGCTGGCGGCCGGGGTTCAATCCCCGGTCCCGGCACAGATTTATCTGATTACCAAACCCTTCCTTCACCTCTGACAAGACATCTTGTGAATGTGGGGAATGCCAGGCCTCCACCGTGGTTCGGATTCCACGTTAAACTGTAGGTCCTCCATTTCATCTCACAATCACCCTACCATTACACATTAGCGTAAGTGCGTATAACCCGGATGGGTAGTAAGACGTGGTGCTAATAATAATAATAATAGATATGTGCATATATGTGTATACACACACATTAGAACGATACGGGGATAAAATACGCGTGCAGAACTGAGAGAGAGTGGGAATCCAAGTATAAATAGCTAAAGTTAAAAACATGTTGACTATTGTAATACTAAAAAAACAGAGCTCACTCATATCCAACACGTCCAATTAGCAAAGGTCATCAAGTATCAAGTTACTTGGAAACAGGTCATGAACACTGCGCGCATGATTCCTCCGTGTGAAATTATTGGCGCGAAGGCGTGGCTCACCTTGGAGGTGGGCGTGGCTAAGAGATTCTGAATGAACAAGGATAAAATAACGACTGAGAGGTATGTTTACAAACATAAAGAAAAAACCTACGTTTTAGTTAACTTGCGTTCACAGTTCAAACAATTGATCCTACTGTGTTTTTTGAGCTGGTCCGTAGACAAGGTATACACACACCCCTGTTAAAATGGCTACATTTTGTGGAAGAGTCTGATTCCTTCAACACGGGTGTCGTTAGGTACCATCAAAGGACATAATTAAAACAAATAGTCCATTTTTAATATGGTTCCACTAGAGAATAGACACAAATATCTATCTCGAGTCGATCGGCCAGCTTCCACAATACTATATTCAGGTAGCGACCCAACCCATTATCAATATAAACCTACTCACAATTTAGATTATTATTATTAGCACCGCATCTTACTACCCGTTCGGGTTGTACGCACTTACGCTAATGTGTCATGGTAGGGTGATTGTGAGATGAAATGGAGGACCTACAGTTTAACGTGGAATCCGAACCACGTTGGAGACCTGGCATTCCCCACATTCACAAGATGTCTTGTCAGAGGTGAAGGAAGGGTTTGGCAATCAGATAAATCTGTGCCGGGACCGAGGATTGAACCCCGGAATACTTCACAAAGAGGTTACGCATACGCAGGCTGCCCCTTGCGGTTACAATGGTCCCTATACGACGAACATGTTAAAATTGAGTTTTCGAACAACTGCACGATTGGTAGTGGTTTGCTCGTTGAGCGTTGACACTAGCGAACCCAAGTGTTGATGGACTCAGTCTGGCTAAAGGAGCGCAGTGAAAATTTCGTAAGGCTGAGAATCTAGTACATCCTTGTCTGTGAACTAGTCTCACAATAGATTCTATTTCCGGTGGCAAGGTGTTCTGAAAAGGTTTTTCCCCCTAAATGGCTTCCCACGCTCTCTCCCCGCAAGTGCGGATACATTTCTTCTAGATAATTTATTCATCATCCTACCCCATAAGTGTAAATTTACGGATAGCGATTATTAGCGCACGCACACACGAATTTGCGCGTACAAGTCAGAACGACATTACTTACCATTCAAATTATGGAGTGTGACCTGGCGGTCTAGGGGTAAGATGTCAGACTTCTGTGCTGGCGGCCAGGGTTCAATCCTTGGTCCCGACACAGCTTTATCTGATTACCAAACCCTTCCTTCCCCTCTGACAAGACGTGTATTAATCACAACTTGTGAATGTGTGGAATTCCAGGCCTCCCCGTGGTTCGGATTCCACGTTAAACTGTAGGTCCTCCATTTCATCTCACAATCACCCTACCATTACACATTAGCGTAAATGCGTATAACCCGAACGGATAGTAAGACGCGGTGCTAATAATAATAATAATAATAATAATAATAAAAATGATGGAGCAATATCGTGGCCAAAGGGTTATAAGACTAGTTTATTCATTTATTTATTGTCTTTATTTTGCAACATTTTGGCGAAGTTAAGGCTATTTTTTGCCTTGACTTTCACACTAAACACGCTTATAGTAACAATAGTGAATATAAAATGATTGTCCAAAAGTTTTAAATATAATCGTTAGATTACCTCCATCCATTCTTTCATTAATTCCTTCATTCATACAATTACTCCAGTATTTACTTATAAGGAGTTTTATTTCAAATGTTTACAAAAGCATGAAGAGCTAGATTCTCTCAGAAATAATTTTCCATTTGACAGTTTTAGTCTTTACGTTAAACACCAAAGCTATTAGCGTCTAAATCTGGCGTGTAAGGATGAGGAAGGCTTAGAGTAAATGCACCCTCATTAGCGTGGAATGGGGATAGAAAAACCACAGTGATAAATAACAGTTGGAAACCCCCGTTTCCAATGCACCTGGTCGAGGTTCAAACCTCGACCTACCCATCACCTATACTTATACACCTATCCAGTAGGCTATATGAGACTGACGCCTTATACGGTGTGACCACTATGCAAGTGTAGGAGGGATCGACCACAGAACTAGTGGACTCTGGTCCAATTATGGGTGATTCTTAAAAGTATGCAGGTGACAATTTATCCTCCAAGAACAATTTCTTTTTGTTTCTGGGTTAGGTTAGTTTGTGAGTTAAGAAAATACTAGCGATGGCCAGTATTTTTGCAGTTTTTGTGACAAAATTATTTTTTGGATGAATAAATAGAATATTACTTCGGTAGATACAATTATTAGTTTAATTTTCTACGAATAATAGACTCAACCGTTCTTGAATACTTGTTTGAGCATCCTAGAATTTGAAGCGAACTTTTTCTCTTCATTCAAAAAGTTTCTAATTTCAGGGGGACCGCCTCGGTAAGCGAGAAATTTCCGCGCAGACGTTCAGCTTTACCGCAGTATTTAACTTTACGATGCGTTATTTAAAAATAGGGTTCACGGCCAAATAAAGTCGGAAAATCAGCGCTCTTTTTTCCAATCCTATATATTGAGTTTTATTAATAAAACAAAAATGCGTGAAAATGTGACATTAGCTCATTTTCAGCGACTTTCTAAACATTAAGCCATGTGTGTGGCCTGACAGCGATTGATACTTTCTCGCTAACCAAAGTGGCCGCCTTAAAATTCCACTATGTTTATTACAAATATTCAAGAAATGTTGATAGCACTGTGTAGGAAAATAAACGACTTAAGCTTAATCTCATTTATCTCGACAAAAAAAAAATTGTTTGATATATAAAGTGTAAAAATACTCGCATTGATTCGCGTTCCCTCCCATAAAAATAATTGTTTGATATATAAAGTGTAAAAATACTCGCATTGATTCGCGTTCCCTCCCATAAACTATCACTTTTTAATTTGTTGGTGCCGCGTCTTACTACCCGTTCAGGCTATACGCTTTTGTATTAATTATGCTAGGAGGTTTAGGGACAAGGAAGGTTATATTTTAGGAAGTATACCTGCATTCACGTGGAGGGAAAGTGGAAAACTATTTTGGAAAAATCACTCTCAATTCACCCCACCGAGGTTCGAACCTTGACCTCCCCGTCATCAGCAGTCTAGTCTACTGTTAGAGTAGCGCCTTAGACCATGCTGCCACCGAAGTGAGTTCAGTTTAGTTAGCGTAAGATTCAGATAGCCCGAATGGATAGAAGAACATAAATCAGCTATAAAAAAAAATTGTTCTTCTAAATTATTCATTGTGAAATTTCAAGTTCAAGCCACCTTAGAACCACCTTAAGGTGCTCTCTGGCAGTATGGGAACAAACAGGAGAGGAGGAAAATACAAATGCCAATCCAATTTGTGGTGACCCTCCTATTAAATTGCACGATTCTATTCACAGAGATTTATTCTTCTAGTTAACTTTTGTTTCCTGATAATGTAGATCTTGAATGATCACTAAATATGTGGATATTTGTACTTTTGTTAGTGCAAAATTTCAAATTCTTAACTGTGTTTATAAGATTAGGGTGAGAGAAAATTGTTTTGAGTTCAGTTCAGTAAACATCAAACTCTTGTACTGTTAAAAGGTTTTATCAATATAACTTGAACCTAAGCACAACATCCGCCACCTAGTCGGCCCCCTTAATTCGGTCGATCAACATGTGACATCATCTGTGGTAGGTCGGAAGACCAATGACGACAGATTACTTAGGATGGGGGCAAAATAAGCATGTATCTGTGAGGACTGAGGATTACTGGCCTGTCACATCCTCAAATACAAAACAGGAATCAACGAGGAGTAAAGACCGGAGTAGTCAGGCACAGCCTCTCAAAGGAGATTATGGCGTAGCAGATCAGAGGTGAAACAACGCCGAGTTTATTCCACGTGCAAAAATGGTATGAATTCTGTTTACAAATTTGATTGTGCTAAGTTATTTTAACAAACTTAAGCAAAGCTATATTTATGGAAGAAAGCAAGCTTTGGGGATGATTGATAGAGTTAGGGATGAGGAGAGTTGAATTCATACGAAGTGTATCCACACTTGCGTGGAAATAGTGTGGAAACCATTTAGGAAAAATAATAACTCAGTACATCTGACTGAGATTCAAACCTCGACCCCCCTGTCATTGGCAGAGTGGCGCCTTAGACCATGCGGTTACCGAAGCGGGTTACGAGTATTGGTGTAAATTTAATTCTAAGGGCTCCGGCAAGTATTTTTTTTCTGGCTTTGTTCTAAAAGGTTGGGAGCCCCTCGTGTAATGCGTTACACTCGCAATAGAATAGACTGGCGATGACTGGGAGATCGGGTATGTTGAGGGTTTTCCCCTGTTGTGGTTTCCCACCCTCCCTTCACGCACATGCGGATACACTTCCTTTAAATTAAACCTTTTTCATCCTAAACAAATTAGCGTATTTAGTAGGCCTACATATGTATATAACCTATGACTCTGCGAGTACTCGGATTTCGAGCTTGGAGCCAAACTCGCCATTAAAGCTGGCAGTTTCATTTATAAATCATTCGATAGCTTAACAAATTGGTAAAATTAATATCAAATTTCACATGAATAACGTAAATAGGGCTCTCAAACTAGCTACTTTCGACCGATAAACTTACTCAATATTGTCGTCCATTTTGAATTATCTTCGATTGAAGTTGTATTGACACAAGGCAATGAAAATTAAAATAGCTTAATAGATCACTAAATAAATTAATAACCATTCTTTTTACTAATTTTATATGGTCCTTTTTAAAATTGTAATTTCAGTTAAAATAAAGATTTAATATTGATAACATATTGTATTGATTGTTTTCAAAATTATTAAGAGATTTAAGGTTGTATTAATGTTCTACTACAAAACTACTATAACATTAGTTTAGTTACTATTTAATTATAAAAATATGTTGTTTAACCTACCTAATATTTTAGCAAACTTATCACATTTAAATGAAAAAGTATTTACTATTTCATATTGTATACTAAAAATAATATTTTAATTAACTTATTTTTCATTTTAAAGTACGGACAGCAACTTTTTTAAGCATTAAAAATTGAATTGGAATACATTTTGTCATAAGATAATTTCTTTCGAGAGGCCATACAAGGAGCATACGCATTTGTGCATAGAGGAATGGAATTGGAACAAAAGAAATTATAATTCGTGATTATTATACTAAGTACTAATAAATGAAATATTAAACATTTCAAATTTCTTGTGAATAATACATTTTTTTGCAGATTAAATTAAGTTACGGTAGCATATTTTGAGGAAATATTAGTTCATTAAACGTTAATTTTATAAAAATTCTTGTAATTTTTAGTGTAATTTTAAGTATTTAAAGATATGAGTGTTGAAACTTTGAAACTTTTCCTTGTATATTTTTATTTGAGATTTTTAAATTTAAATCATGATTTTTTTTAAAAGTGTTATTTATCATTTAAAAAGCATTATTCCCATTTTTAAACGCTTATTTCAAAAGTATTTACTTTTTATAAAAAATGAGTGTCATTTTTAATTTCAAGAACATGTATAATCATACATTTTTAAAATCACACATTTTAAATATGTGTTATTTAAATTTTATGTTTGTTTTGACAGAGGACATTTTAAAATATTCTATTTTACTTTTAAAATAAACAAATAATATACTCCTAATATTTTAAAATTATGAATATACTAGACTTGAACTCGGGAGCTTTTTGAAATACTCGACTCTAATGAAATGAAATCAAGCTCACAAACCCCTAACAAACCCCTGGTAAGACCATAGTGGGTGGTAATAAGCAGTGATAAAATAAGTTACTAATGTAAATAATCCTAAACAAGAACTTACGGCCCTAACCTTGAATGATTGAAGATGCACGCTTTGCATACACAACCGCCTCGTATTTATTTCTCAACAACAGTTGAAGAACGAAATAAAATAAATACCGAAATGAGGGGGAGGTAGATGTATACATAAAATAAAAATAAAGCTTTTCCCAAGTGTGAGGTACGTACGTCATCACACGCACCTCCCTAAGAAGGAAAGTTGATGTAAGTGAAGCTCTTGAAGCGCGGCCGGGCGCCACCACGTACCAGGGACAATAGAGGCGCCGGCGAGGTGAGGATGGGATGATTAATAATTTATTACAACTAGTATTACACGCAGTCTGCCGCGTGTATTTATATTAAGTGCAACAATAACAACAGTGCCGCGTGGAAGTGACGTACTACAAGCCCCGCGTCAAGTGTGAACGGTACACTCCCAGGACGATAAAGTTAGACTTTACACCTTTTCAGGGACATAGATAAATGGTATAATAATATTGCTCGAGTATGTAACGTGCATTTTATAAACACAAAGCTAGACTAGCTCAACATTAACAACAATATAACCAATAAATAAAAATAGGCATCCCTTGGAGTATGAATAGTCTTACACAGGAAAGCAGAGGTGGTAATAATCATGGATAGATAAGTGTCAACATAAAGTTGGGGTGCAAGGACGAGTACATACATATACATTACATTAGTTCTAGACATGTGCACCTAGGATAGAGCCAGGACAAGTAGTATAGATCCAAGGCGCTCTTTGTTAGACGTGGTAGTGAGCAAACTAAAATCTATGTTGGAAACTTGTAGCGAGTGACACAAGAATCAAAAGAAGTTAGATGGGGTACTGAGCAAACTAAATTCGATGTTGGAAACTAGTAGTGAGTGACACAAGAATCAAAAGAAGTTAGATGGGGTACTGAGCAATCTAAATTCGATGTTGGAAACTTGTAGTGAGTGACACAAGAATCAAAAGAAGTTAGATGGGGTACTGAGCAAACTAAATTCGATGTTGGAAACTTGTAGTGAGTGACACAAGAATCAAAAGAAGTTAGATGGGGTACTGAGCAAACTAAATTCGATGTTGGAAACTTGTAGTGAGTGACACAAGAATCAAAAGAAGTTAGATGGGGTACTGAGCCAACTAAATTCGATGTTGGAAACTTGTAGCGATATAAGAATAAAAAGTAGTTAGAAGTGGTACTGAGACAACTAAATTCGATGTTGGAAACTTGTAGCGACTGATATAAGAATCAAAATAAGTTAGATGGGGTACTGAGCCAACTAAGTTTGATGTTAGAAACTTGTAGCGATATAAGAATCAAAAGAAGTTAGACATGGTACTGAGCAAACTAGTTCGATGTTGGAAACTTGTAGCGAGTAACACAAGAATCAAAAGAAGTTAGGCGTGGTATTGAGCCAACTAAATTCGATGTTGGAAACTTGTAGCGAGTGATACAAGAATCAAAAGAAGTTAGACGTGGTACTGAGCAAACTAAGTTCGATGTTGGAAAACTTGTAGCGATATAAGAATTTTAAAATAAGTGCCAGGTTTTGTTTGTTCCTCGCTAGTACAAGTGACACGCATGTTAGTGTAGTTGACAAGTAAGTGGCGGGACTTGTATGGACCAGAAGTAGCATTACGTTGCGCACGTGACCGGAATTCTAATTATTATATTTCAAGTGCGTGTGACCTTTCCGGGACGGTAGGAAAGTAGTATCATCCAATGTAGCAGTTTTTTTTTCAAGAGGTTTTCTTACACACACGTACACACAACATGACGAACAAGATTTTGAGAAGTGATGAATAGACTTGAAATGAGTGGGGAAGTAAATATTAAAGAAAAAATAACTAAATAATAGGTAATGGATTTGACTGATTTTTGAAGGCTATGATATTGATAGCGATGTGGCTCGGTAAGCTTCATTCTTTGAGACTTGTGTTTTTTAATAATAGTCTATTATAGTTTGTAAATACATAAAAAATGTATTAGTAAACTAATCTCATTTTTTTAAAGCGTAAAGCCCAAACGGGTAATAAGATTCGGTGATAGAAAATAATTAATAAAAATTAACATATAATCTTGTTTATCATGTCCAAAATTCTCCAGATATCCATTTCTAACAACAATTTTTATAGCCATTTTCAAATAATTTTGAATTTTCAAGTCATTTATAAGTAAGTAAGCCCTGTAAGTTGAAGGTTTAAATATTTTTGTTTAATTCGAGATATGACTAGATTATAACATCTATAATCAAGTTTGAACCAAATCCACCTAACTGTTTGTGTTGTACCCCCAGTTACAGACCCCCTTTATTGCACTCGGGGGCACATTCTTCTTCTATGAATATGTTCTGAAACCGGTATTAACTGGACATCTTCCATTTTCCTCGCACCTAAGCGTTATCTTCCATACTATTGTAGCCTCTTCCTTTCTTGATATATGTTAGCATTCCATACCTTCTTCTTCCTCTGTTTTCCTCTATCTTCCCTTCCATTATCCTCTTCATTAATTAATCCCTACGTAGTGTGTGGCCCAACCAAGACGTTTTTCTCTTCGATATAATCTTTATTAGGCTCCTTTCCTCTTATACTCTACTCGACACGCCCTCATTCCTCACCCTGTCCATCCATTTCACCTTCTCCACAACCACATTTCCAAAACCCTCCAAACAACTTAGTTCCCTTTTTTTTTTTATGGTTTTCCACGTCTCAGATTCAAACGTCACAACACACCAAAACGAAAGACTTTGCAAATCTTTTTTCTGAACTCAATCTGGATTCTTCTCGCTGTCAGTAATCCCTTCGCCATTCCATTTGCCCCCTCTCCGTTCAGTGGCCGTTGCAAAGTCACCAGACTCCACAAATATGTAAACGACCTTACTTGTTCTAGAGTTTTCACTTCAATGGATATAATAACACTACCTTCTTCCTTTCCAACTCTTATCAATCTCACCTTACCGATGCTTACCTTCATTTCAAATTCCTTCCCCGCTCTTTTGATACCAATCCTTCATGCCACGTGGTTCTTCTTCCGAATCTGCCAACACCACTTGACCATCCACGTGCTTAACGGTTTTTAGTCGCTTTCCGCTTACTACAATGCCTCGTGCGTAGATATATCAAGTATCGATACTGTACTCATTAAAAGTGTAGGGAAAAAATATCAATAACGTAAAAGTATCGAGTATGTCTTCATTCAAATGCGGTTACATTTCTTACAAATTATACGCTCCTCATCACTTATCCAACGGCATGATTAAATTATGCGAAATACGGACGGGTAACAAGACGCGCTTGGAAATACAAAAAAATATAATTGAGCAAACGTGTATCTCTAGGCTGAGGCCCGCAATACGCCACCAGTTTGTATATCTGACCCTTCAACTAGTTTGAGGCCACCAGACTTAATACAGTATTTACTCACACCATGTACTGTACATAGTTCCCAAATGGGAGAGTGGGGGAGAGGATGGGAGGGGGAGGGGGGTCTAGAGATCTTGCCAATGTTTCATGCAAACACCAGACTTTAATATTTACTCAGACACGACGGATGGAGAAAGAGAAAAACTTTGTTGGCAATGAAGCGCTTTATGCCAAACGATACTTTGAAATGGTATAAATAATGTTTTGAGGAAATCATCTTTTTATTTTTAATATTTATAACAGTAAGAAATCAATTTTTTTTCTGGAATTTATTATTATTATTATTATTATTATTATTATTATTATTATTATTATTATTATTAGCACCGCGTCTTACTGCCCGTTCGGGTTATACGCACTTACGCTAATGTGTAATGGTAGGGTGGTTGTGAGATGAAATGGAGGACCTGCAGTTTAACGTGGAATCCGAACCACGGTGGAGGCCTGGCATTCCCCACATTCACAAGATGTCTTGTCAGAGGTGAAGGAAGGGTTTGGCAATCAGATAAATCTATGCCGGGACCGAGGATTGAACCCCGGCCGCCAGCACAGAAGTCTGACACCTTACCCCTGGACCGCCAGGTCACCTGAGCAGAAGTTAATAAACTCCAGAAAGCAAGTGGTCTTATAGCGTTACTGGGTGGAGTTTTCTGGCAGTAGGAGAACAAACAAGGGAGAAGGAAAATATAAATGGTAATATACCTTATGTTATGATCTCTTTTATTAAAATACATCATTCAATTCACACAAAAAACACCAAAAAACATTCTAAGCTCCTATATCAGTTGCCTTTCACTTCCCAGGTATTTCTTGGCTTTTAATGATCAACCAAAATATGTGGGTGTTTGGATTTCTGAGAGTGGAAAATTTGTGTTTAGGATCATAGAACATATGTTTGTATTCATTCCAGTGAGCAACATACTTGTGTAAGGGTTGTGTCTATATTCAACCTTAGCGCAACATCGTATTGGCATTATCTCCTCTGCCCAGGCAGCCCCCTAATAACCTCACCATTAGAAGGCTGTAAAGTAGTCTTTAGAAATCCATCATCAAGCAGCATCCGTAAAAAAAATACTTTGAACAGTGTGGTTATTTATGGCTTAATCTAAGATTTAGTGATGAGGAGGGCTGTTTGGATAATGAACCTGCATTCGCGTGGAGAGGAGTAAGGAAAACAAGCGGTGAGATACATGCGGGATACAACTACCCAACTGTGATTCAAACTTATAGTATATATATTCCTCCTTTTTGGGGGGGAAAATAAATAAAAGAGTAATTTAAGGAAATGCATCAGCATTCCCCTGAAGGAAAAAATTCCCCTGTGGCGCATCTGGCAAGGATTCGAACCACGTTTTCCCGAGTCAGGCAAGAGTGCTGACTACTATCCCAACTAAGTTGGTTCTTCACATCCAAGTTTCTTATAGATGTATATGCATGCGTAGATCACTCTGAAAGTTTAGTAAAAAAAAAAATCATCAAATTTGTGTGTATGAAAAGCAAAGCCATGTTTTTTTTTAAAGTCCAAACACCGATAGGTGGACTCATAGCGGTTGATGCATGATTTAATCGTCTTGGACTTGGTCGCCATTGGTATGCAGGCTGGGGTTTGTATTTATGCCAACCAAGTGTACCGTAGCTTCTTTGTGATTTTAACTTTTCTCTTTCAACACTAATGAGAATACATTTCCTTCATCCTACTCTTCTAACCCGTATACCTTCAATTCAGTCATTAAAAACCCTAATATATATATTTTTTTATTTTTTTTAGTAAAACGAGAACTTGTCACAGAAGCCTTACAAAAGCAGGTCAGTTATCTTTCTTATAATTATGTAGTCCATATGTCCATATATGCACTTGACGTTAATAAATAAGGATATTATGTTTTGTTGTTTAAATTCTAGACGGCGAAAGTCGAACAACTTTGATCAACTCGAAACTTCTGACCACGCCTTGTAACAATGATACATTATTTTTGTTAAAACAAAACAAAAAACATTACAACTAAAGCGCTTTCTCTTGTTACGCATCCTTCTTCCTTGAGACCAATTAAGACACCCTAATCTAGTCATAAGTGCTTGGGGATAGGGGGCCTAGTCTTTTTGGTCGACCTGTATCAATTCTTACCGTCAGAAAACCATTGAACGCTCTACTTATGAGGTTGTATTACACTAGCGTTAAACATGGTATGTAGTACCTTGTAAACATATCCTAGTTTTAAATGGTAAAGCATATTTTTTTTAAACCAAGATATTCATAAATATGACAGGTTTTTAGAGGTTAAAACAAGAGCTGTACATATTTTAATTGCGCTAATAATCCACTTCAGTGGACGAAAGGTCTAAGCCCTAAGGCGTAACGCTCATATTAGACTGACCTGTTGAAGATGGGGAGATGGAGTTCGAATCCTAGCCGGCCTTACTGAAGAGGGATTTTCCTAAATGGTTTCCCACTCCACTACCAGACAAATGCGGGTATATTTACCTCTAAAATGCTTCCTTTCTCATCCTTACTTCATTAGAGCAATTATTCTCATACGCGTATAACATAAACAAGTGATTAGACGTGTGGGTAAAATAAAAGCGCTTGAATCTCGGTCGGGTGAACGCGGGGTAGTTTATTCTAAATGATTTTACACTCTACCGCCACGCAAATGTGGGTTAATTTCCTCTAAATTCAATGGTCCCAATTCCTAACCCATTAGCGTAATTAGTAATTAAGCGTATAACCCGAACGGGTAGTAAGATGTGGTGCTAAATAAATAAAATAATAAAACACGTCTTCAAATATTTCGATGTTCTTAGCAATTGTCAAGGTAAGTATCATTAGACCGAGATCGTGTATCTTGATTTTATGATGTCCCTATTTTATAAACAATTAAATGCTCTTAACATCCCGTCGCTTAAACGAAGCTGATGGGTGCGTAGTATTCATGTACGCCCAATGTCTGAATGAACCGGTTGAATGGTCAAACGCACGTGGGCCCACACACATACTGCTCGGTCCCGGCGACATGGCGCCCGCGGGCATCACGTTGAGTATCACTGAGCCATACATAGTAGGATTCTGGTAGGAAAGAACTTTTAGAAAATACCTTTTTTGTTGTTGTAAATATTGTTGTTTTTTGTTTCGTGTTTTTAGTAACACGTTCTTATTATACTTATGTACTAACTAGCTTTTACCCTTCGTGGCTTCACCCACAATAATTGATAACAACTTTTACTTTTTAACTAAACTTTTAAAAAAAATTAAATTAATAATTGATAACCTAAATAATATATATTTATTTTACTACGAAATATATATAATATTATATAATATATCTTATATACGAAAAGTTTAAACATTTGTATTGTAAAAATTAATGTATACAAAAAGTTTAAACATTAGTTTTGTAAAATTAATGTAAAATCGAAGGTTAGGAATAGTCCTATTTGTTATTTCAGGACATATTCTACCAACGCACAAAGTTTCATTCGAATCCTTTAAGCAGTTTTGGCGTGATTGATCAACAAACATCCAAACACACACACACACTTTCGCATTTATAATATTAGTAAGATTACGCTAATGTTTTGGGGATGAGAAAGGTTTAATTTAGTGGAAGAGTACCCACATTTGCGTGGAGGGAAAAAGAGTGGAAAATAGTTAAGAAAAACCTCCCTCAGGATTCAAATCCCGATCTTCCTGACATTGGCCGTACAGTCTATTGTGAGTGTGACGCCTTAGATCATTTGATCGAGGGGTTATTACTAGTATTATTATGACCGGTTGTCTATTCAATGACAGTGTGGCATTTAACTTTTCAAAACTAACAGTTTGCACAATTCATGTTCCCTGACGTTATCTTATAAGCTTTACATACCATAGTGTAATAATGCAAGGTAAGCATGCAGGGGCACACCCAGGATTTTGATCTGGGGGACGGGGGGGAAGGATTTTTACATAATAGTTTTCACAATTGCACCATTATATATTTCACTTACTGTAATATTTGTAAATTCGATTTGAAATAGGGGGATAAGAAAGAAATAAAATCAGCGACGCCCTTTAAAAAGTGGGGGTTCGGGTGTTTCTCCCCCGGGAATTTTTTTTATTTCAAAGGATGCAAATGGTGATATCTAAGCTAATTTGTATCAAAATAGTATCCTCGGCCCACCCTCTGTCATTGTGTACGCCATCGGTTGACAGGTTTGTGTTTACACATTCTTCTTCACACCCAGGATTTGCAGTAGGTAGGGGTGGGGGGATATAATAATATCTCAACTGCCTCTTACCCTCTTCATGATACAATAGTGTTCACACAATTGCTCTAAAATAATACTTTAAATTACTATACCCACTTCAAAACTTTATCTACAAAGAGTAACGACTTTAAACAATTTCTAGAAAATATTATGGTATTACAGATCCAGTTTTCATTAAAGTGCAAATTTGCAGTAAATTTAAAAATCAAAAGAAAAAGTATTTTTTGAAAAGCATTGATTACTGAACAACATTATTTGTTTTATATTATATATAATTAAACAAAATACAATTGATTAATTAACAGAACATAATACTAATCCAATTTATGTATTATTCTTAATTTTCTGGGAGAGGGCCTTCAGCTGGGGAGCTCACCCCCATAGGTTTGGCCCTGTAAGGATGCTATTAAGGGTAGGCCTATGTGATATCTATATGTTGGTAAAACCACCTATTTCTATATTTCCAGACCATGCAGAGGATCTGTTTTGAGCTCCATCCTGTGATGACGTACCGACACAACTATATTCCATTCACCGTAGGAATTGACTTCTGAAAGGCCCTTTTCCCTACCATAAATCTACTATATATTAGGATATTGGTAGGAAAACAGACCTCCCAGAGAGTAATTCCTACCGTGAACGGAATATACCCAGCTAGTTTCTCCTAGATAAATCCCGGGTAATATAGGTACTGGCTGTTCATTAAGTCTGTTCAGCGTAGAAATTGTTTTCTGAAAGGCCTTTTTCCCTACCAGAAATCTATTATATAGTAGGGTATTGGTAGGAAAAAATACCTTTCAGAGAATAATTCCTACCGTGAATGGAGTGTTGCTATCTAGAATCTGCATGTTCACAAAGCAGAAGTCATTGTCTCAGTCTATGAATGTCATCGTAAGATAAACAATCATCTATATCTGATTTCTAATCATTTCTAGTTGCAGGTGGAACCATGTGTTCCTGTATCTGTAAGTTCTATATTTTGAGTACTGTCCGTTTGTCGTATATGATAATCACCTTTCGACTTCTAACACTATTTATTTTATATATAAAAATCAATAATTTAAAATCACATGATTTTACTTATTAGTGTATGAACATTTGAGTAACTTTTCAAAAAAAAAATTCATTTATATCTAAATTCAAATGTAGAAGGCTACCGGATTCGGTGGTCGCATGGTCTAAGACATCACTCTCACAGTAGACTGGACTGCCAATGACGGAGAGATCGAGATTAGATTCTCAATTGGGTGTACTGGGGATGTTTTTCCCAAAATGGTTTTTCACTCTCCTTCCTGGCAAATGTGAGTACACTTCCTTAAAATATTACATTCTTAGCCCCTAAAACCATCAGCGTAATTAGTACAAATGCGTGCTACCCTAAAGTGGAGTAAGAAGCTATGTTAAACATAAACACAATAAAAAGAGGTTCTTACGACGTTCCTGGTATAGTTGATCTGAATACTGGTAATAGAACGTACAAACAAAACAAAACACTGTAGTGAAACGCATCACTAAATCAATCAAGTGGATGTCAGTCGAGCCAGTTGTGTAAGCCGGCCTTGCACCGTTATGAATCTGTCCGTCTCTCTCTGGTAAACTTGCTTGTGTAATGTGGTTCATTAGGAATCAGAGTGGGGCATAACTCATCACGAGCTAAGGGCGCGCTTCAGCACTGAGCTCCATTTTCACATTTGATTTGATTGAAAATTAGTTTGAAGCTCATTTTAAAAACTGACAAAGCTTAATTTTTAAAAAAATATCATAATATGACATTGAAATAGAACATTCAAAGATACTCTTTTACTAAGGTTGCAGTGGACTAGACTGCCGATGATGCATAGATCCAGGTTTCGAATCTCGAAAGGGTGTATTGATGGTGATTTTTTCTAAAATGATTTTCCATTATTCCTCCACGCAAATGAGGGTACAATTCCTCTAAATATGACCTTTATAGTCGCTAAAATCATTAACGTAATTAGTATATAAGCGTTTAATCTGAACTGGTAGTAAGACGCGGTGCAAAAAAAAAAATATCCAAAAGTTAGGAATGAGGAAGATTGTTTAAGAGGAAACGTGCCCACATTAGCGGGGAGAGGGAAATGTAAAACCACATGTAAAAAACAATCTGAGGGAGACCAAAATTTGAGCTGCCCATAACCGGTAATCTAGTATATCTGAAGCCTAACGGCTTAGACCACATAAACACCTGTGCATATTTAAATTATAAGTAATTTAAAATACTTATACAGTTCCTCACATTTCAGTGCCAACATCTCATTACCAAATTGAACTGACATAAAAATCAAATGATCTTAATCTCTGCCTCATTTTAAACTTACAGCTAGTCAATAAACCTGTTCCATTGGTTGAACACGCGGAGTGGTTCGGTATTAAATGATTCCATACTGGCCCGAATTTGACAAGCTATCGTTACCAGATAAAAAAAATTGCAATATAATTTACTTGCTTATCATATGGCATATAATAATATTTAGCACCGTGTCTTACTACCCGTTCGGGTTATACGCTTTAAGTACTAATTACTCTAATGGATTAGAAATTGTGAAGGTTGAATTAGAGGAAGTGAACCCGCATTTGCGTGGAGGGAGAGTGGAAAATCATTTAGGAAAAAACCCCTCCAGTTCACCCGACCGAGATTCGAACCTCGATCTCCCCGTCCTCAGCAGTCGAGCTCAACACGACAAGCGCGTTAGCCAACTACGCCACCGAGGCGGGTTATGGCATATAAGACCAGGAGGGACTTTGAAGTCCGGATTATATGTGTAGACTATTAGCCCCTCTGGTGGTACACGACTTGTCTAGGATATACCATGGGGGGGTTGTCTCCACGTCGTACCCGCAATGAGATGATGTGATGGTGGTTATCACGGAGTTGTGGAGCCGGGGTGAGCCTAGTTAACCAAACCCTGGTGACCGTTGGGCTCATTCCTCTTAAGGGGAAAAATACCCAAAGGTACCAGCCGGGAATCAAACCCGGGACCTCTAGACATGTAGCCAGGTACACTGACCACTACAACACGGGGCTCGTTATATCGCAGTTGATTTCGTGATAGCAAAACCGGATATCCACAGAGATCACCTGCAAAAAAGTGCATGACAGTTGCAGAAAATATCACTTGATATTTGATTACAGAAAAGTTAAATCAGATAAATTTTTGATATGTCAAAAATTAAAACAAAAGAGACTAATACCGCTTTTATTCTTTTTCTTTTACAGAAAGTAATCGTTATATTTCCTCAACTATTGGACAAATTTAATTTCAATACGGGAGTGGGTGACCTGGCGGTCTAGGGGTAAGGTGTCAGACTTCTATGCTGGCGGTCGGGGTTAAATCCTAGGTCCCGGCACAGATTTATCTGATTACCAAACCCTTCCTTCACCTCTGACAAGACGTGTATTAATCACAACTTGTGAATGTGGGGAATGCTAGGCCTCCACCGTGGTTCGGATTCCACGTTAAACTGTAGGTCCTTCATTTCATCTCACAATCACCCTACCATTACACATTAGCGTAAGTGCGTATAACCCGAACGGGTAGTAAGACGTGGTGCTAATAATAATAATAATAATAATAATAATAATACGTGAGTGAATGAGTGTATGTGGTAGGTAGCGCGATTTGTATGTGTTACGAAGAAAACAAAACAACGTGACTGAAAATATAAACAAGAACTCCCACGCGCTATAATAAACTTCATATATAATAGTAAAGCAATGTATATTGACAGCAAAAATGTTTATTTTTAGAATACACAGAGCTATAACACCCTCAATCGATCCAGAGGTAGTAAACTAAACTACGTTTATACATAACATAGTAATAATAACGGATTTAATCGCTCGATGTGAGGAACTGGAGTAGGGCCGTTATTGTTTTAAATGATTCAGCATTATTAAGGTCCCACAAACTAAAACCCATACAAATCTGTGCTTTTAATATAGTATAGTCGAGGTAAACATTTCACTCATTTTATTCAACCTACTTTTATATGACTATCCCCCACCTGTCGGATGAAGAGTAAAAGGGAGACCAGAGGGGGAAAGTGCCCCCCCTCCTCCCGGAAACCCTCATTGGATAGGTCCTTTTATTAAGTACCGTAACTCTATAGTCTATTGTAATCCTGGCATCTTTGCCGCCTTACCCACCTGTCCGGATGGCTCGCACTGTATTTAATAGCCGTTTAAGGGGGTGATTTACTAAGCTTCTATTTCCGCTAATAAGAGTATATGTCCTCAGTCTTGAGCCACCATCAACATCCTTAGTGCATTGATTGAGACGTTAAGAAGACTGCTTAGGTAAATGAGATATCACCAATCAAATAATGCGCTTTAGATTAAATAATGATAAAACATCTGACAGAACACGAGTTTAGTGTTAACTGGAATTTCTATGATCCTTTACATATATATAGACATGTAAACATGGTTTAAAAGTTGAAACTTCCTACTCTTGAAAAGTCCAAAAAGCCATATGCTTCTGTTGATCATTAAGACCTAAAAGCCCGGAAAACGAAAACTATCTATTATATGAGTGTAGAGTGGATCTTTGTGAATTGAATGATGTAATTTAAAAGGGCGATCACTACAAGCTTTGTATTGCTATTTGTATTTTTCTCCAAAGCTCATTTGATTTCTTGCACTTCAGAAATTATTCTTGGCTATTCTAGCAACTCTATAAATTACAGTACATTCACCAACCGAGTTTACTTGGTTTTGGTTTACAGCTCAAAATGTTACTAGAAATAGTCTCTAATGTAGCCCTACGCCAACAGCTGACATCCGTCACTTTGGATAGTGAAAACATTTGGTAATATATGAATGTAATAGTTAGCCACAGTAATTTGGGCCAATATTATCTATATTTATTTGAAGACGGGCACAAATCTTATCTATCGTTTTATCCCCCCTTAAAAACTATCATTCATAGCACTTTCACAAAAGTTCTAACAAATATAACTTCAAAATGGCGACTGACGAACTTAAACCATGTGATTAATCACGACGCAAACCGTTCTTTACAATGGTGCCCCCAAGTAGTTTATAAAAATACTAATGTATGCACTTCATTATAGATAACATTCTTAAACTAAGAATAAATACTTTTAATTATGTTTAAAATCTCGTTTCGGATTGGATAAAAGAAATGATTAAAAGTTAATGAAATAGTGTGAGAAAACTTAAGTTTATGTTATTTTAAATGTAAAATATAACACGTGAATTTAAAAAAAACTTATAATTTATAACAAAACAGTGATTTTTTTTTTACAATTAGTGTTGGCAACCCAAAACTTAAATATTTGATTTTTCAACTTGTCATTCAGGTAAAAAGCTATGGTAAACAGACTCTACTACGGTGAGAGTATCGTTTTTTTTTTTTAAATCACACACAGCTTTTGATCCGTCCTATGTAACAAATACCATATTACAACCACCATATGCCAGTCTTTCTCCGACCAAGTGAGTCAAGTATATAAATGAAGGTTTGAATAGTAAAAAAAAAAAAATCATACCGTTTGTGCGCCACTAAGAATGAATATCACACACTCGTTAGAACTTTCTGCGATAACTCTTACTTTAGGAAGAGGTCAAAAGTGACCTTACAAATAGGAGGTTAATCTGCGCTGGTAGTGGCTCTGCGCAGGTATAGTCTGTCGGCACCAAATATTTCCAACGATACAATATAAAATATCTGTTTTTTTTATCCACCACTTTCATTGTGATAAGTTTTACATTGTAGTTGTATAAGTGTCATAAAAAATATTTAAAGAAACTTTTATATAAGATAAAAATGAGTAAAGTTACATTAAAAATAATAGTTTAGAACCAATTCTATCGTTCTTTTAACAATCCACATTAGTGATCACGTGTTCTAAGACGTCTGGATCATAATAGTTTGGGTTTCTTGTGACTGAAAGTTCGGGGTTCAAATTTCAACCTGGTAAGATGAAAATAATTCATATCATCCCCTCTCCCAAATAATGCGGGTACATTTACTCTGTTATCTACCTATATCTGCCCTTAACTTAGATTAAGTCGTTAATAACTTAACTTATTAATGAAACCATTATAATTATTTCTACACATACAATTCAGAATTATACAATTTAATCCATAAAACACTTATAAAATGAAATCTAAAATTGGTGCACGGTTTACTTAGTTACAAGTTGTTTACAAAAAAAAACTCTTGTAGAAATTGATTGAAAGATACCCGCTTCAGTGGCCACATGGTTTAAGGCGTCATTTTCATGTTAAGACTGGTCTACTGCTGATGGCTAGATCGGGTGTTCGAATCCTTGTTGTGTCTACTAAAGATGGTTTCCCCTCAAATGTTTCCCACTCTCCTTCCACGCAAATGCGGGAAGCTTAAATTTAAAATGCTTTCTTCCTCATCCCTACCACATTAGAGTAATTATCACATACCTAGTCTATGAGTGTAACCTAAACAGGTAGGAAGATGCGGAGATAAAAGACTAAGACTAACAATGAATACTTGAATTCTAGAGTTTCTGGTCGGCAACCAACTGAAAGGGCTTCATATCGACGTTTTCCATGTAGGTGTTATGTTTTCTATTATTATTATTATTATTATTATTATTATTATTATTATCATCATCACGTCTTACTACACGTTCAGGTTATACGCACTTACGCTAATGTGTAATGGTAGGGTGATTGTGAGATGAATTGAAGGACCTACAGTTTAACGTGGAATTCGAACCACGGTGGAGGCCTGGCATTCTTCACATTCACAAGTTGTGATTAATACACGTCTTGTCAGAGGTGAAGGAAGGGTTTGGTAATCAGACAAATATGTGCCGGGACCGAGGATTGAACCGCGGACCCCAAACACAGAAGTATGACACCTTTCCCCTAGACCAACAGATCACCCAATGTGTTTTCTCTTCACTATTACATTTAACACCATGGTTTTTAACGTCTTACTATGTGGGATAGGGTTGATTAGGGTAGTTTTAGAGGAAGTGAGCCCACACTTGCATCGAGAGATGATTATAACACAACAGAGAGAAAGTACACGTGAAAATGCACTCACCCAGCCGAGGTACGAACCAAAACCCAATCCCGTCTATCCAAACTAAATCTATCCTGACATCCTAATACTGCGCGACCATCGATGTGGGTGTATGTAGGTGTTAACTAATGGCCTAGCAACATGTGATTCAAGGGAAGGGTTAATATTTTATTCAGTAAAAGATACACCTTATGAGCACACGAGCCGTTTTTTTGTTGTTGTTGTTGTCTAGCCTGTCTTTTACAATCCATGTTTTGTATTCCACAGAGACGATATGCTAATGGATTGAATCCACAAATTTACTGCCACACGTCCATTGATCGGATTAGTCCCACCAGTGAGAATGTTCCCAAGCGCCTTGGTGAAATCCGGTTAAGAAACCCTGCAAAATATATCGCGCTTTCATCTTGAGTTAGATTCATTAATGGACCTGCCAGACTCAGTGGAAGAGTGGAACAAGACAACCAATGAACAAATTCACTGTGGCGATACATTCAAGGTCGCGAACACATTGGTTCAGAATATTTTTAAGAGCGTTACGCTGATATATTATGCCAGAGTGTCCTCAATTCAAAACAAACAAGTTTACATGAATGTTTCATTAGCCTAACGACGTTGCCAACGGGTTGATTCCGAAACTATTTTGCAAAGCGAGCTGCATCTTTTATTACTTTTTTTTTATCATCGCTTAATACCTGTTCAGTTTATACACATACATGATATTGATCACTACTTTAATGGGGTAAGGATGAGGAAGATATCATCTTAGATTTTTACTATTATTATTATTATTTAGCACCACGTCTTACTACCCGTTCGGGTTATACGCTTTAAGTACTAACTACGCTAAATGGATTGGGAAGCAGGAAGGTTGAGTTAGAGGAAGTGAACCCGCATTTGCGTGGAGAAAGAGTGGAAAACAATTTAGGGTAAAACCTCCAGTTCACCCAACCGAGATTCGAACCTCGATCTCCCCGTCCTCAGTAGTCGAGCTCAACACGACTAGCGCGTTAGCCAACTACGCCACCGAGGCGGGTATCACTTTAGAGGTAATCTACCCGAATTTGCGTGGAAGGAGAGTGGGGAAACTATCTAGAAAATATCATGAGCAAAAGCAAAACCATATCATGAGCATAGTGGCGTTATCTAACATTTTTAAATAAAGATAAAAAGTTGTCATGAAATTCCAGGATACCCTTGACAGATATTCAACAACTGTGTATATCATCATGTGAAGATAATTAAATTATATGTTTGTGTAGAAGCAATATTTGATTTATTTTGACCAAAAAATAAGTCTTGCTATAATAACTTCAAGAACAGTGGCTTTTCCTCCCTTTCCCTACATTCCAAACTTAAACTTAAACTTAAAAAAATAATGTATATATGTACTTTTGTATATATATACACAAAAATCTGTTTTAAAATCATTTTACATTTCAAAACTAGGCTATAAATAGATAAATTTATTAAGTAAATACAAAAGTAGGCCTAAGCAAGAGGAAATGAACTAGAATTCACCTGGAGATAAAAATTATAGATCAGTGTGGTATCCCACTCCTTTTAGATGCAGGTAGAGATCGAAATCCGGGTTCCCTTCTAAGATTCAGGGGCACAATACGTGTGCTACAAATTCAAAGGATATGTTTGAAAATGAAAAAAAAAACTGCAACGATATTGATTAATAGTAATTTGAAACTTTGAAGAATACAACCCGCTTTTGGCAGACAGAGTCAGAGGCTAATAATGTCAGCCATAAATCAGAGGTCTCTTGGGCCCTGCCAAGACGCGACGTGCTCTTCGCGTAATGTTCAACGAGTTATTCAAGATATCAGTAGGTAAAACACACCGTCACCCATTCATCAAATTCTCGGCGATCCATTAATCTAACTCATAAAATTGTCACATGTGATAGATAAAATACATAAAGCAAGATACATGACTACCTTACTGTAGCGTCTGCCATAAGTCAAAATTCTGAGGACCAGCGGAATAAGTTGGAGCTACCATTCATACTGTGCTGTTCAAAAAAAAATCCTCAAGATTTTAATCTACAATTGTATCATATTATTTATGTAATTACAAGGTAATCTCCATCTACACTTCTACACTAATATTATAAAGAGAAAAGATTTTAATTTTTTGTTTTTTTGTTTGTAATGGATAAACTCAAAAACTACTGGACCGATTTTAAAAATTTCTTTCACCAATATAAAGCTACATTATCAGCGAGTAACATAGGCTATATTTTATTTTGAAAATTTAATTTATTCCTCATAAAAATGTCGATAGTCACTCATATTTTATGGTAGATTCTATGAGGATTCTTCAATATGTCCGTTGAAAATAATAGTGCGG
>CABFVX010003357.1:47513-87990 GCA_902151425.1 Timema shepardi
GGAAGGGTCTAGTTACTAAAATAATATTATCGGCTGAAACGTCTAAAGGAACAACGTTATAAGTCACGGCAATAAAAGGAATACTCTATAAAATGTCTTGAATTTTTATTTAATTTAAACGTTAATCGTCTTTTTTTTTAGTAACTTGTTACCCGCCTCAATGGCAGCATAGTCCAAGGAGTTCGACATTCCTCATTCCCAACCTATTATCATAATTAGTACATATGCGTATAGCCCAAATGAGTATTAACACGCAGTGCCTAAAAACTAAACAACGAACTTGTTGAAACAAAAATTTGATAAATGACCATCATGTCGTAACATGGAAAACAGATTTAAATAGAGGAAGGTTACCAAGCTACATCAATAAGTAAACAAAAGAGACGTAAGTATAATGAAAATACAAGTCAAAAATAATATATATATATTTACATATTAAGTACAGGCGTTATAGCACTATAGAGGTTAGAGTCCAAGTTCACAGACTGGGGAGTGCATATTTGGTTCACTGTTGTCTTACTATCCTTTCTAAAGTTTATGAAATTAATATATCCCATCCGTACTAAACGTCAATGCCTTATTGGTGGGGAATGCCAGGCCTCCACCGTGGTTCGGATTCTACGTTACACTGTAGGTCCTCCATTTCATCTCACAATCACCCTACCATTACACATTAGCGTAAGTGCGTATAACCCGAACGGGTAGTAAAGACGCGGTGCTAATAATAATAACCTTATTGGTGATTTCGAAACTACTTTGCGAAGCGGATTGCATCATAGCTTGACCCACCTAAGCATTCTAAGCACTATCATATTAACCGAGCCCATGGTGTAGTGGTCACTGCACCTGGTTACGAGTCTAGGGGTTCCGGGTTCAATTCCCAGCTGATACCTAGGATATTTTTCCTGAAAGGGGAATTACTCCAATGGTCACAAGGGTTTGGTAAATTAGACTTAAGCTAGGTTTAAGAGTTTCCACTGGTTCCACACCCTCATACTCCCTATTACCATCACCTCATCTCATCGGGACATTTTAATCTATATCCTGGTGGAAAAATTCCTACCGGTCATTTTAATGATTAAATCAAATAGCCTGAGCAGTAGATAGATGATTTATAAAAAAATTACGTTCACAAAAAAATCTTAATATAAAAAAATAATTCTCTGACACTCTTAAGACTACTTTTGGAATTAATGGTTTTAATTTTAATGTTTTATTTTTATAGCTAGTCGAATAAAACGTAAATACATTTACATCGAAAATGCTATCTTTATTTTTGTGTCGTCATAGGTAGGCAACGTCTTTAAGGTGGGATGTAAGGAAACGCGAATAATGATCCGCATTTTTGCGATTTTTTTTATGGCCAAACTTATTTTTTATCAAAATAAATTTTAAAATACTCCAGTAGATATTTGGTATAATTTTCTAAGTATATTAAGCTAATCTTATTAGCTATTGGACATCGTGGAGTTTAACTGTAAACTTTTAAAATTAAAGGAAAAAATCCTGGTCTACTCAATGCCGATGACAGATATTCATAAACTGTTGAAATAACTATTTTTAAAAATAAAGATAAATATATTTATTGAAACAATATTTTATTTATTTTAACCTAAGCAAATTTTTGTCAAAAAAATGAAAAAAATCGTGGGCTAAGTTTATGTTCCCTTCCATTGTATGAATGCAGTGTCAGCCCCTGAACATTCGACCACTCATTATACAGCACTGTTACACACATTGCATTGTGCAATTCATCAAGGGTACACATATACATCTTACATGGCGGAGGAGTTAGCAAGCACATTTGATTTATACCTTTCTTATATTCTCAAACAGGAGCAACCATTGACCACCAATCGTTAAGACGAGGATGTAAGAGACGTAAGAAAACCCCGTGTTCTTTATATTTTTATAGCAAAACTTTTTTTGACCAACATTAATCAAATATTACTAAAGTACAAACAAGAGTTTAATTTTCTTCACGTGGTGACCTAAAACAGTTGAGTTGTTAAATATCCCTCATAACGGCATTGTATGATAAACTTTTTAAATGAATAGAAAAAGCTGTCATTAAATTCTAGGATACCCTTGACAAATATTCACCTGTTGATAAAACCATGTGAAGAAAGTTAAACTTCATGTTTCTGATGAAGAAATATTTTATTTATTTTGAAAAAAAGAAAAGAAAAAAAAGTTCAGTTTTACTAGTAAATACTGCAGAAACACGTTCTTTTCTCGCGACACCTTCCACCATATTTTAAAACAGTACAGCCTTCTTTAAACAGATTTAAACTCACTTTTATTTTTTACAAGCCAAGTATATTTTTAAATAATACTCTGACCAGGCAAACAAAATATCTACATAGGGATAGTTGTATTGATCTGATCGGCAACACCATCAAACGTATTTTGAAGGGAAATAATTAGTTTCGTTTATTTATTGAAGAAATAAACCAAAAGCATCAACTTCACAAGCTGGGACAGACAATTTTGTTAAGTCTCTATCAAATAAAAAGGTAGCGTAGATGAGTAGAGAAAAGGAGTGGTTGGAGAGGGGGGGATTTCATGTCAAACATGGAGCAAGACGACATTTTTTGTAAACCCGACTATCACTACCGAAGAATTGTTTCTGTGCAAGACACCACATCAATAATTAACATTGGTGACCTGGCGGTCTAGGGGTAAGGTGCCGGACTTCTATGCTGGCGGCCGGGGTTCAATCCTCGGTCCCGGCAAAGATGTATCTGATTACCAAACCCTTCCTTCACCTCTGACAAGACATCTTGTGAATGTGAGTAATGCCAGGCCTCCACCGTGGTTCGGATTCCACGTTAAACTGTAGGTCCTTCATTTCATCTCACAATCACCCTACCATTACACATTAGCGTAAGTGCGTATAGCCCGAACGGGTAGTAAGATGCGGTGATAATAATAATAATAATTAACGTTGATAAATTCAATGTGGACTCTAATGAATTCTCAGAAAATTGAATTATAAAATATTGTCTGATAACTATTTTTTATTTCTTTATTTAACACCAGGACTACCAATCCAGAGTGGTAGCCAATCAGTAGGGGTTGCTGACAGGGAGGTCCAAGGTTCTAATACCAGACTAGTGCACTATGGATGCGTTATTGCTTGATTTACTACCGTTGTTTTCCCATCCTCTTACCAAGCAGTGTGGAAAAGTAGAATCCTCCTAAGCTACACTCATCCTTCACCCCCTAGGTTAAGTTTTCAGTAACACTTGTGTAACCTGTATCAGTGGACAAGAATCATCGTGACGACCAGTTGCCACCATAAACCCCATCACCACCACTATCAAAAGCACGCCCATCAGGTTTCAAGGCAATATACAGGTCAGGGTTAAAGCCCCGGCTGGCTTTACCAAGGGTATTTTATCCTAAATGAGGCTCTTTTGTCCTTCCACGTAAATTAGGGTATATGTCCTCATAATTCTACCTTCCCCATTGATGTAGTTAAATACGAATAACCCGGACGGGTAGTAAGAAGCATTGGAAAGAAAACACATTAAAGTAATTAAAAAATAATAATATTTAGCACCGCGTCTTACTACCCGTTCGGGTTATACGCTTTAAGTACTAATTACTCTAATGGATTAGGAATTGGGAAGATTGTATTAGAGGAAGTGAACCCGCATTTGCATGGAAGGATAGTGTAAAACCATTTAGGAAAAACCTCCCCCAGTTCACCCGACCGAGATTCGAGCCTCGATCTCCCCGTCCTCAGCAGTCGAGCTCAACACGACAAGCGCGTTAGCCAACTACGCCACCGAGGCGGGTAATTAAAAAATAGTTCATAAAAAGAGAAAAATAATATTAATAAACCTCCAACCCTCTTTATCAAGCAAGTGTATTCCCTCCTTTAATAAACTAATGTTTTTGTTCCTATATCTTCAATCTCTACTATTTCAATTGATTTTCTCTATTCCTGTCCCTCCCTCTCCTCTCCCCCTCATCCTCTCTCTCTCAATTGAAACAATACGACCTGTATGGCATGGAGAGTACGGCGGGGAAGAGTCAGGGACGTCTAGAATTAACTTGGAACACTAGGGGTCTGACATTTTCAAGAAGATAAACGTGGCTCATTTTAATATTTCTTATCATCAGCGAGTAAGTTTTATTTTATGGGTTAATTGGCTGTCTTGAAAAATTTGTCGGGTCGTAAGGGGCTGTCCACACGTCATCAAGCTTACAAAGAGGAAATATAAAATACATTCCCAAGAACTAAAAAAATGTTATCTACATCGATTCAATTTTTTTTTTTTGTTGATCCATAAAAAAAATGTCACAATTTAGAGATGAATAAAATTGAAATAGTTCATAATTAATAGATAAAAATTTAATGATTCACATGATTGATTAAGTTTGATAATAAACTTTTGACAAATATTTCAATTTGATTATCAAGTCACGAAAATGACTTTGACCCAAGATATTGAACTCGATTCCGACCGCTTTAGATGGAATTTTTTTAAAACATGTTTTGTTTGGTAGATTATTTTACATCCTCCCTCTTGGTGAATACTTGTGAACTTTTTAAATCCATATTCTTCAACCTCTTCTCTTTTATTTAGTGTATTTAACGCAATTTTTCAAATTTTGAATTATAGTTGCATATTTGCATATAACTTACAAACTAGCTACAACAAGGACAGCAACTACTAATACACATTTAGCACGGAATAGTTATTAATTTGATAGTAAACAAACCCATATCTAACTAGCAGATATCCGAGCAGGCACTATCCGGGATCGAAACAGGGTTCCACCCGCATCGGTGGCTACGTGGGCTTTTGCGTCAACCTCATCTGATATACATTTCCTGTGACGGGACGTTCAAAGTCCCAACTGGAAGTACTTAAAATGTTTCCTTCAGACTTCTGTGCTGAGAGTCCGTGTTTCAATCCTCGGTCTCGGCACAGATTTATCTGATTACCAAACCCTTCCTTCACCTCTAACAATACATCTTGTGAATGTGTGGAATGCCAGGCCTCCACCGTGGTTCGGATTCCACGTTAAACTGTAGGTCCTCCGTTTCATCTCACAACCACCCTATTATTACACATTAGCGTAAGTACGTATAGTGCCGAACGGGTAGTAAGACGCGGTGTTGATAATAATTAAAATGTTTCCTCCTAAATGATTTTCCCCTCCCGCTCCTCCTACGTAAATTAGGTATATTTCCTCTAAACTCTACCGTCCTGATTCTGAACCCCATTGGTATAAATGTGTTGATAGCCTTGCCGGTTCGTAGGGCAAGGTGTAGATAAAACAATAGAGGTCCCTTGGTCTGCTGTCACAGAGACAAGGCCCGTCTTTATTCATAAGGATCGATTATAGCCAATTATGTCTCCAAGAAGTGAAATACTAGCAAAAAAAAGAAGAATTATGGGCATAGATTTAACTAAACATATCAATGTGACATAAACACAGTTCTCAGTATATATATATATAATATATGAATGAAGTGGGTGAATGCAAAATATTGTTCTGTCTCGTTCTGACAGTTTCGTCACGTGGCTATTTAACGGCGCCATCTTTCAGCCCTGGTGCCAAACAGATCTGAGATAACGTCGTGCCATTCTCCAGACAATACGAGTTCAGTAATCTCAGATCACCAGGTTGATCAACGAGACAGTGTGTGACAAACTGTCAACTACTGCAGTATGCCACACCTGTAACTTAGAAGCGACTAAACTGAATATCACCTCTGAGGAATTCTTGAGCGATAAAAAATCCATATCACAGCTTCCTTCGGAGGTGTAGTATAGCCTCTCGGGGGGTGCCATGTCGATTGTGGAATATATAGGAAGGGACCTTACAGAGGTGTGTAGAAAATACCTTTCCCAGCAAAATTGGTAGATTCTTTCACTCTCACTAATAGAAATTCTCATGTGCAGATATAATCAGTTGGTTCAGAAAGTGAACGTTAAATACCTCAAATAAATATATAAATAACCTCTGAGGGAACTAAAGGATCTTGGATAAAAGTTTTAAGACGAGTTCTGACGAGTCATTTTCAATATTTTATTATTTTGTTCATGAAAATAAAAATGATTTGCTCACGTGTGTCATATTTTAATGCTGAGAATGATTAACTACCATCTTATTTTTATAAATAGCGCCGTGTAAAAAGTTAATACGAGCTGCGGTTTGTGAAATGTGTGTGCAGTTATCGTATGAGCTACAAATTATATTAGATACCAAAAAGAAGAACCGGAGATGGTGGTTTAGACAATGGATTTTACGAAGTACATTGGTTGCTTCTCTCTCTCTCTCTCTCTCTCTCTCTCTCTCACTTAACTGTTGCCAAACCTCCTCGCTTTCAGTTATTTTGCAAGGTGGGGTTTATGGGGTAAGAAGGAGCTACTGGTAACATCGAATAACCAGCGTTGCAAAATTTACCTTATATCTAAGGGAATACTGGCGATATTAAACCAAGAAAATAACAAAGTTGCTTCTCAATAGTAAGTATACATTTTCCTCATATTATTATATCCAGATTAGTATATTCTAGTCTATTGTTGTTTAGGTTCTACATCGCGTCTTGCTACCCATCCGGGCTATCTGCATATTTACACTTTTGGGGTAAGGCTGGAGAAGGTAGAACTTAGAGGAAATGTACTTATATTTGCGTGGAGGTATAATGGAAAACCATGTAAGAAAACTCATCTTCATTACACCTGGCCAGGATTCCAACCCCAACCTCCCCATCACCGATAAACCAGAACATTAAAGACCTGACGCCTCAATTAGTGTGTCCACCTATTCAAGTTACAATCCTTTGTTAATAAAGCTCAAGATATTTATATATCAGTACATGACTTACAAACTAACTTAACATAACGCAGCACGATAAACACATGCACGCGACGATGGATTAATGGTCTAATATGTTAGATTTTATTTGCAAATGCTCACCGATGGTGGAGGAGTTTCATTGTGGTGTTACCATTCTCACTTTACGCTAATGAGAGTGCGTTTGCTATCTCCTTCCTCATTCGCAACACTAAAGTTATATCATTGAAACTGTGTTAAGCAAATTAATCTATAAATAATAAATCCTCAACCTTACATTCAGACGCTGTAATCTTTGGCAAATACCAGATAGTACTACTCTGGGATTGAACCAGGATTCATTAGATATGTCGTCAGCCTCACTTGTGTGTTGATATACAACCATATCACTCAAAATGATTCATTTATGGTGAGGATCGAGACCATGAATCTCATTCTAATGATCAAAGCTCACTCCCAGTATGTTAACCTCTATGACTCTAAGGACAGTTGTCATTATAATGATCACAGCTGACTCCCAGTATGTTACCCTCTATGACTCTAAGGACAGTTGTCATTCTAATGATCACAGCTCACTCCCAGTATGTTAACCTCTATGAACTCTAAGGACAGTTGTCATTATAATGATCACAGCTCACTCCCACTATGTTAACCTCTATGACTCTAAGGACAGTTGTCATTATAATGATCACAGCTCACTCCCAGCATGTTAACCTCTATGACTCTAAGGACAGTTGTCATTCTAATTATCACAGCTCACTCCCAGTATGTTAACCTCTATGACTCTAAGGACAGTTGTCATTATAATGATCACAGCTGACTCCCAGTATGTTAAACTCCCAGTATGTTAACCTCTATGACTCTAAGGACAGTTGTCATTATAATGATCACAGCTCACTCCCAGTATGTTACCCTCTATGACTCTAAGGACAGTTGTCATTATAATGATCACAGCTGACTCCCAGTATGTTACCCTCTATGACTCTAAGGACAGTTGCCATTATAATGATCACAGCTCACTCCCAGTATGTTAACTTCTATGACTGTAGGGACAGTTGTCATTCTAATGACCACAGCTCACTCCCAGTATGTTACCCTCTATGACTCTAAGGACAGTTGTCATTCTAATGATCACAAGCTCACTCCCAGTATGTTACCCTCTATGACTCTAAGGACAGTTGTCATTCTAATGATCACAGCTCACTCCCAGCATGTTAACCTCTATGACTCTAAGGACAGTTGTCATTATAATGATCACAGCTCACTCCCAGTATGTTAACCTCTATGACTCTAAGGACAGTTGCCATTATAATGATCACAGCTGACTCCCAGTATGTTAACCTCTATGACTCTAAGGACAGTTGTCATTCTAATGACCACAGCTCACTCCCAGCATGTTAACCTCTATGACTCTAAGGACAGTTGTCATTCTAATGACCACAGCTCACTCCCAGTATGTTACCCTCTATGACTCTAAGGACAGTTGTCATTCTAATGATCACATATGACTCTAAGGACAGTTGTCATTATAATGATCACAGCTGACTCCCAGTATGTTAACCTCTATGACTCTAAGGACAGTTGTCATTCTAATGATCACAGCTCACTCCCAGTATGTTAACTTCTATGACTCTAAGGACAGTTGTCATTATAATGATCACAGCTCACTCCCAGTATGTTAACCTCTATGAATCTAAGGACGATTGTCATTCATTAACTTTAAATTATAGGTCCTAAAAGAAAAAAATGTCACCTCATCAAACAAAATTATTAATTGAATCAAATGAGTTGTTGATTGCAATGAAAGATGAACGTTAATTTTGTTACATACATGATAAAGCACTTGACCTGCATTTTCAAAACAATTCTTAAATATTTCAGTTGTCTAACGTAAATATGATAAATGTGTATAGAGTGTACAATTCAATTTTCTTAAAATGGTCCTTTTAGAAAATACAACACAGATTTGTTTTTTCTCGCAACCAAAATTGATAACATTTTATTATTTTGCTAGTATTAATCCTATAAAATAACTATCAAAAGTGACAATGTTTATATAACATGGCTTTACGTTTAACTAAATTAAAATTATGTTTGTAATTTCATAACGCCTCCTAAAGTAAGATATCTATCACATACTTGTAGCTACGTCATGAAGTTGTTTTTTCCTATTTTTTAGATTTTTCTTAACAAGGGGTTGAGCAATTTGTCTTGGATACTAGAGTTTATAGATATTTCATTTGCTGGTTAAAAGTACTTTTATATTAAAGCACCCTTCCTTCACCTCTGACAAGACAACTTGTGAATGTGGGGAATGCCAAGCCTCCACCGTGGTTCGGATTCCACGTTAAACTGTAGGTCCTCCATTTCATCTCACAATCACCCTACCATTACACATTAACGTAAGTGCGTATAACCCGAACGGGTAGTAAGACGCGGTGCTAATAATAATAATAATAATAGTAATAATAATAATAATAATAATAATAATAATGTATTAAAGCGTAATAGTTTTCTTTGCGTAAAATCAAAAATTGGTTATAAAATAACGTAAAATAGGTATGTACTTATTTTATTAGTTGAGTTTTAAAATATAAATTTGTATTTGTAATTTTTTTTTCTCTTGAAATTATTATTTATATATATATATCATGAGCTAATGGGTCTCAGAAAAAGTTATTTCGGTCCACAAGTAGCCCACGGGCAACGGGTTGAAGACTCTTGGTTTAAGGTAATAGACCATGTTTCACAACCAATATTATAAAAAAATATTACGTCGCGTACCCCAACGTAAACACTGTCCCAAACAATTTAACGGTCCAATCTGTTGTTGCACGCAACGCAGCGGTGATGCAGTTCTTGTGTGAACTCCCCCACATAGTATTTACCTGATTACCTCCACTGCGCATGTCACGTGCCGCCATGTCTTGTCTTGTCTTGTCTTTTCACTCAAGTGAAATATTAAAAAGAGCCGCCGAATGTCTTCATGCTATCGAATGAAAGGTATCCCCAACAACTTACACAAGGTCAGGAAAAATACAAGCAGGTGACGTTTTGATATATTGGAAAGTTTTGACTCACAAGAATTTGTTCTATTCTGTATTTTGTCTTCATAATATCCACCAAAGTTTTTTAATAGGTCTAGACATACATTTACCATTTATTGGACTTTAATGAAACGTTAATATTGTGCAAACACTTAGGATTTTATTATTGTTGATGGATTAATTAGCTAAGCTATTCTATTTGTTAATTAACTATAAATATCATATTATTTAAGTTGAAAATTGATACCTGGACATGAGAATCGAACCTGGGTCTTTTGACTTTGGTATTCCAAATCTCTAACCACTGAGCTATCCAAAAATCGACCTGTGTTCAGGGTAATCATTCTTCACTCGTATTTTATGGCAGAATTTGATATTTAGATGCGGTTATAACCGTAATTAACAAATAAAATATCTTGTATATTTAATCCATCATGATATGTGCATTCGTACTAATATAACGTAATTGTACTATTGGCAGCATTTAAAGCCAACTACCGAGTCGATGGTGGGTGGCTGTGTTAACTTTATTATTATTATTATTATTATTATTATTATTAGTAGTAGTAGTACCGCGTCTTACTACCCGTTCGGGTTGTACGCACTTACGCTAATGTGTAATGGTAGGGTGATTGTGAGATGAAAATGAAGGACCTACAGTTTAACGTGGGATCCGAACCACGGTGGAGGCCTGGCATGTTAACTTAATTGATCAATAATGTATAGCTGACTATTGATTCACGTCTATTACAGACCTTGCCTAAAAATATGAGTGGACAATGACCCTGGGAGCGGAACGATCCCTGGATCACACAATGGTTAGAGCATTGGCGTACTAAGCCAAAGGTCCCGGGTTTGAGTCATGTGTCCAGGTGTCATATTTCAATTTAATGAATATTTTATAATTTAGCTAAAACAAAAACTGTTTACAAATTATTATGATTGTTTTATCCATACCCTTTAAGTACGTATTCGATTATTAAATATAATGGATTATTGAGAACCGTTTTGTAAAATAACTCCACCTCAAGCGAAAGTCTTGAATAATTGAGTACAATTAATATGCTCTTTGGTGATTAAAATGTCAAGATGTCTCTTGTAATTTGTAAAAAGAAAATTTATTAGGTTTATATTCATGTGCATCCCTAATTTTATTTAAACTGAATTCAGACACTCTTAAGCTCACTCCATAAGTACATGCAAATCTCATCACTGACACATATTTTTTCTAATCCCCAAATGGGAGCCTACTTTATTTTATAAATACCAAATAGAATTCCCCAAACTAAAAAGGCTTAGAGAGAAGAGTGGGAAATCTATATACTAAAATATTTACATATTATAAATTAGTAGGTATTATATTATGAATATTATAAATATAACGAAAGTAAATACCATTGTTTTAAAACTATAGTTGTCTTGCTGCTGACCACCAAAATTAGCATGAAAGAGGTAGGATAATTTAGCAGTTTAGTTTGATAAACAAACTTTATAATAGTAGATAATATTTTGAAGAGCTTATTTACGTTTACTTGTAATAATAAAAAGCAAATCTGTGTATGAGTACAATGAGAACTAATTTAACCGCGAATAAAAGTTACCCGAACCGGTGGGAACGCGGTAATTTTTTTTAAAAAAATCATCAAGCTCGTTTCGTCTGGCTTACCAGTCAGTGACAGGGAACTCAAGTTTTATTATTATTATTATTATTATTGCGTCCTACTACCGGTTCGGGCTATACACATTCACGCTAATGTGTAATGGTAGGGTGATTCTGAGATGAAATAGAGAACCTACAGTTTAACGTGGAATCCGAACCACGGTAGAGGTCTGCCACTCCCCCCATTCACAAGTTGTGATTAATACACGTCTTGTCAGAGGGGAAGGAAGGGTTTGGTAATCAGATAAATCTGTGTCGGTAACGAGGATTGAGCCCCGGACCCCAGCACAGAAGTCCGACACCATATCTCTAGACCACCAGGTCACCTTCTTGCTTACGGGGGCGACGCCTTACTAAAATAAGGGCTGATCTTATTATAACTACCGATTAAACATCGTGATCAGGATGTTAAAGTTATCAACCAGATAAATGTTATCACTTATAAGCCACTCTAATATTTTAATGACGTTGCTTACTTGGGGATTACGATGCTATTTAGTGAAGTGGGTTGCATCTTAGCTTGACGCACTTAAGCAGTCTAAGCACTAACACACTTAAACGCCAATGTACAAAATATAAAAAGAGGAAATAAAATGAGAAGTTCGCCCTGATAGAGCTCCAGTATAAGTTTGATAACCTTTTCCCTCTTCCTCTGACAAGCTTACAGTCACTTTAAATTTGCGCCTTGAAAAACGCTGACTCGCTTTTTACTATTCTAGATAGACTTAGGTTACCAAGGACTTTTTTTTAATCTACGTCCTGGCAGGAAGACTTCTACAATCTATTTTTGTAACTAATCCAAATAGCCTAAGTTGTAGAAGATTAATAAAAAATACATTTACGAAAAACTACTTAAAGATAAGAATAATAATTTTCAGACATCGTAGGACTATTTTTAAAATTGTCTAAGAATTCGTGTTTTTTGTTTCAACGCTATATATTTTGAGACCACTGAGTAAAACGTAAATTCATTAACATGGGAAAGCCTATCTTGACCTGCCCGTGTCTATCCGCCGGATATCTAGCGGTAGGATGGATATATTTCCATGCAGACCAAGCAAGGCCGGTATCGCGTCTGACCCCATCCCTTGGCCTGCCAGAGATCCAACATGGCGGAATATTTCCCTGTACTGTTGCGGGAAGATGACAAAATAATTGAAATTATATTTTAAAAAAAGTTTAGCACCATATCTTACTACTCTTTCGGGTTATACCCTTATCTACAAATTACGCTAATGGTTTTAAGGATGAGGGAGGTTAAGTATAAAGAGTGTGCCCCCATTTGCGTGGAAATAGAATGAAAAATTATTTTGGAAAAAATTGACTAAGCACACCCGACCGAGATTGGAACCTCGATCCACCCATCATTGGCAGTCTATTCTACTGCGAGAGTGGTACGTCAGCCCACGCGGCCATCGATGCGGGTAAATTATTAATGAAATCGAAGAAATAGATTGGTTAGACCAACTCGTCTTATAAAGATATATCCAGGATTCTATTATTGTGTAAGCTTAGTTACCGTTTTTCCTAAACAAACAAAATATGTATCGGCCAGATGATTGGCCCATAAAGGGATGAGGCTACTGGGGAGTGGAATAGGTTACATAATGATGAGCTTGTGCCGGGGTAAAAGGATGTATCCCTCACTTATAAGAATATTTAACACCGAGAAATACTAGCGAGAAGTAACTGAAACAATCGGCTGCAATTGACTTACCGTGGCCCGACGTGATTTAAAACATTTTTTAAAACTCTTTTAATCGTCTTTAATCAAATCACAAAAGGATTAAATAAACTCCACGCAAAATGTCACAAATCTGGGATTAAAATAAATAATTAAAACATATTTTTAACTTCATATCATATTCTGAAAATTGAAAAATGACACCTGGACACGGGAATCAAACCCGGGACCTTTGGCGTACTTATCTAGATGGAGTAATCTTCACTAAAATGCATAAATAATAGCTTTGGCTATTTGATTTATTTAACTTCACTCAAACCGTCTTTTTTACAGCAATAACAACAATTAAGATAATGAAATATCGTATTTGTAGTTTTGAAGCTTAAGAACTGATTTTCCTAATATTACATCAGTGTAAGAATATTTCCCGTAAAGTAGGCGGCGCCCTTAGTATCAGTTAAAAGAGCCACGTGTATCCAGATTGGAAAGAGTTGAGGGGAATAAAAGTATCAACTTTTATTCATGGCGACCTCTCCGTTTTATTTTGCGTGATAGCAATAATAAAAAATGTTATTAATAAACAAAACAAGTGGTCGTTTATAAAGAACAGAAAGTACAAGCTCAGCATTAATCGTATTGAAGAAAGAAGCTTTTTTTTGTGTATTTGAATAACTGTAAGCAATATTTAATAACAAATATGGTAGTTTCTCAATTTTATTTAGAACCAACGTTAAAGACACGCGCCACGAATAAGGTTCGAATCTTTTACAACGTCAAAGCACGAATGTATAGAATGGATCAATAAAATTTCATGATCATTGTTTCCAATTCCCCCTCCAGGGGAAAAAAAGGCTCAATTGGAAAATATATATTAAAGTTAAAGATTAAAATATTGTATTTGTTTCTAAACAAATGTTTTCTTGCAGCTATTTAAAGACATGTTGTATCATTCATCTACCAAGTATAGTTGCAAACTTGCATTGCATTATTCCACTATGGCGTAGCTTATAGGAGAGGACCATAGTGTATTCCGTTAAGTTAATACTGCTACCTTTCAAGGTAGGCGGAGTGTACATTTGCCCCTTAGATTAAGTAGCTGCTTTTTTTTGGTGACCTGGTGGTCTAGGGGTAAGGTGTCGGACTTCTGTGCTAGGGGTTCGGGGCTCAATCCTCGGTCCCGGCACAGATTTATCTGATTACCAAACCCTTCCTTCACCTCTGACAAGACATCTTGTGAAACAGGCCTCCACCGTGGTTCGGATTCCACGTTAAACTGTAGGTCCTCCATCTCATCTCACAATCGCCCTAACATTACACATTAGCGTAAGTGCGTATAATCCGAACGGGTAGTAAGACGCGGTGTTAATAATAATAATAATAATAATTCTATTAACTGTTATCATTCTCATAAGCATATGTTTCAATAGTAACTAATAAATAATCGATAATTTTGATTAATCGGTATAAATGATTGTCGCATAAACAATTATTTTAAACAATCGGTAATCTATTTTACTGAATCGGTAAACCTCTAAATTTAATTATTACAAAAAATAATTAGATTTAAATGTTCTAATAGTACCAAACGCTAGAAAAATCTGTGACGCTTTTGACGTTTTATCCGTCGGATATTTTTTTTTACCCTTTCCTTTCTCTCTTTCTCTACCAGCTATACACGTTCCTTTGTGCTTTCTACCTGTGTTTAGATAGTACCTGAAATACTACTTAAGGCTGCAAGCAAATGACAACAAATAATATAATACATCACAACTACACGGGGGATATATAAGAAAGTACTACTAAGCATGTTTCGGAACATACTACGATTATGCTAATAAAGGTAGTAAATGTTTCTCACAGCTATATATAAAGCAATTCTTCTCTCCTATCTGATACTAATTTACATGACACTGGCACTGTTTTTTTATTTTTTTATTTTTTTATTTTCTTGCTGAAAATAAGTACACTCCGTTGCTGCACGTAATAAGCTATAAAGTCATATATTACGTATATTATTCCATTAAAGTTCAAGGCCAAGAATCCTCTTGAATTTATTGAATTTCTTTAAATGTCACAGTTTAATACTAGATAGTAGCTTCTAAAATATGTGGACTCTCTAATTAGTAATATATATTTTAAAAAAAATCAAATTAAAATGTTTTAAAAAATCTAAAAAAATTATATTTAGGACCGCGTCTTACTACCCGTTCAGGTTATACACTTTAAGTACTAATTACTCTAATAGATTAGGAATTGGGAAGGTTGAATTAGAGGAAGTGAACCCGCATTTGCGTGGAGGAAGAGTGGAACACAATTTAGGGTAAAACCTCCAGTTCACCCAACCGAGATTCGAACCTCGATCTCCCCGTCCTCAGCAGTCGAGCTCAACACGACTAGCGCGTTAGCCAACTACGCCACCGAGGTGGGTCAAAAAAATAGACAGCATTAAAAGAACCAATACAAAAGTGTTTTGAGTTTAATCATTACACATTTATAATATTAATTCTCATCATGTGTCACTTGAGTCTTTTTTTTTTTAGAACATGTTGGAAATCATTAAGGACTTACATTGGTCCTAAATATCTTAGATCAATTCAAATTTTAAAAATTAAGGTTTCCGCACCACCCCATTCCCTCATTCCAGCTCCTTTTCACCCCTAGACTGTAATTGTGACATGTACGAATCAGAGAGCCCCTCCATGTCTTGTAGAGTAAGAGCCGAACAGACTGTACCAAGCCAGCCATGCCCTGTAGAGTCTGATACAAGCAGACTGTACCAAGCCAGCCATGTCTTGTAGCGAGTGGCGAGCCGAACAGACTGTACCGAGCCAGCTATGTCCTGTAGAGTCAGAGCCGAACAGACTGTACCGAGCCAGCCATGCCTTGTAGCGAGTGCCGAGCCGAACAGACTGTACCGAGCCAGCTATGTCCTGTAGAGTCAGAGCCGAACAGACTGTACCAAGCCAGCCATGCCTTGTAGCGAGTGCCGAGCCGAACAGACTGTACCGAGCCAGCTATGTCCTGTAGAGTCAGAGCCGAACAGACTGTACCGAGCCAGCCATGTCTTGTAGCGAGTGCCGAGCCGAACAGACTGTACCGGGCCAGCCATGTCTTGTAGCGAGTGTCGAGCCGAACAGACTGTACCGGGCCAGCCATGTCTTGTAGCGAGTGCCGAGCCGAACAGACTGTACCAAGCCAGCCATGTCTTGTAGCGAGTGCCGAGCCGCGGCGGGTGTGAGGCCGAGGTATGTCATGTCGTAACAGAACCGTGTGATTGGGAGGATATTGTGTCTTGACCGCCCCGTCACACCTCACAACAGCTACTTTCCCACTACTAACCTCTCCGCAGGGGTGTGTCGGCACACAAGAGGGTGTCCGGCGGAGCAAAGAATGTTCACCCAGAGCTCAATCAGCCACTATTAAGATTAACTGGGTGGAGGGGAATAATATACACAGCTATATGTTGTAAAATATTGCCACTTTTCCACACCGAGGCTATTCAAGACTTAATCCCGGGGGTTGAGGTGATGATAGTTTTAGAGGAATTACACCCGCATCTGCACGGCGAGAGGATAGATAGGAAAACCACCTCAAGCGTTCTTGGCCGATTCTAACCTCAACCTTACTGCCCCGCATCGTTCCACCTATCCGGTCTCTCGATGTGAATGCGGGAGAATTCCCTTCAAATCCATTCTCCCCATCTCCTGCTCTGAGTCATTGAATATATTATACAGGATAATTGGGAAAAGGCAATCAAACCCGGGATCTTCGAGTTAGCGATCTAAACCTATTGCCATGTAATGATACTGTTTTAGGCCCCTCTTTATTTATCTGAAAATCATGGATAAAATATTATTTTTATCTTTTAAACTAAAGAACGGTAAATAAAATCATCCCTTTATGTTTTATCCATGAATGACTAGGCAAATTTGAAGTGTAATATTGTCAATACTAAATTATAAATTAAAGTTATATTTTTTTATTAATATTATAATTTTGATCAATTATTATTTATTTTAACGTGTTTTAAACCTATAAAATGTTTTCAAAAAGTAAAATTAAAGATTACAATGATTACAATATACGCAGAAAAATATTTAGTTTCGTTCTAAATTTAAAAAAAAATCTTGACAACTTGGCCAGGTTTCACTTTCAACAGCAGAGGGAGGGGGTGGCTGTATATAAGGGCTGGAAAAGAAACTGCGATAAGATAATTCCGCGTCCTTTAGTCACACAAGCAAGATCTATATCACTCTAATGTTCAAGTTAGGATATTAAGAGTGTGTAATCAGCTCAAGAAATAGTATATAAGTATTAAAATCAATTATATTTTGTGCGTATAACCCGAACGGGTAGTAAGACGCGGTGCTAATAATAATAATTATTATTATTATATTTTGATTTTTTATTAAAATAATAATTGAAACTCTCAGAAAGTGTGCGAATATTTTCCAGTTACTATAATTAAGATGAATGCTAAAAACTGCGCATTTACAAATCATCATCACTAATTAGAACAATAATATCATCATAATTATCACCCACCGATGGGCAATCATAAATCGTAACGTCTCAATTGCTGCCCAACCGTGGGGCAAGCATGGGTCACCATCATCATCATCATCATCATAAAACGTAATCATACTACCATCTACTCAATTTCGTCCTGTCTTCAAGGTAATTCATTATAATTTCATTAATTTTTAAAACGCAAGCCTAACTTTTTATTTTTATTCTTAGGCTTTAGTGTCAGTGATGACTATGAGCAAAATGAACAGTCTAGGTAGGCTAAGGAAGGACAACTCTCTCACTAATTCAGCAGGTCGAAATCAAACCTCAGCCTTCTGTATGAGCGAGAAACACTTGGATGGTTCAATGATATACAGGATGACCAGAAGTGCTCCTTTACCCGGAGATGTCTTACATTTCAACCCTCAATCTGGTGTCCAGAATGAGATTAAAAATTATTCCCAAATGTCCATTTTGAAAATAAAGAAATAAATTAGTATTTTGTTGGTGCTATTTGCTCACAAAGTCATGTCGCGTTTAGAAATTCTGCCGATAAGTTGGTAAAGTATTTCGAGAGTGCCAAACAGAATAAATGCTATTCGGAACGGTTGAGAATGACCGAATATTATTTTCACTGCCAGGACACTATATTAAGGAACCTTGAGAAGGTTTGTATCCTTAATTTCTACACAATGGACAAATTAATGAGAGAAATCACTTGAATGTCGACTCATTGAAGGATTTGTTGTGGGATAGGTATAATTTTAAGCCTTCGACTTGTTCTCAGAGTTATATAAGTATATTGTGAAAAAACAAGGCATTTTAGATAAGATAAGACCCACATCAGTGACCACATGGTTTAAGGCGTCAATCTAATGTTTTACTCGACAGCCGATGACAGGGAGATCGGGGTTCGAATACCAGTCGGGTGTACTGAGTGTGGCTTTTCCAAAAGGGTTTTCCACGCAAACACGGGTACACTTTCTATATATTTAACCTTCCTCATTCCAAACTTACTTGCGTAGTAGTAAATATGCGAATAGCCTGAACAGGTAGTAAGAAGCAGTGTTATAAGTAAAATATAATATGTAATAAATAGGGACATGAAAAATACACATATGCGGTAATGTGATCTTTTGTTTTCGCATAAATAACACGAATTTAAGATTTTTTTTAAAGAAATGATAAGCTCGTCTGAAAAATATGCTTGAACGTACAATAAAAGGTGTAATATGGTTATCGATAAAACACATCAAGTACATTTGTACAGTTAAATTTTGAAATTGTACTTTGTGTCACCCTGTATTTTTCTTGAATGCCCTACATTTTGGGAGTCCTTGTCCTCCCTTCCACCAAAGGCGGCCACCCTTTAGTCAAAGGTACCTGCAATGATTTTGGTGTCGAGATGTATTCTCTCAACAAATATATTTTGGACAGTTCAGGACTTCTATTCAATAAAGAGCTTGATTGTGTAATGAACGTATTAGGAATCAGTTTATTAATTACTATATTTTATAGAGTTAACTGTTAAGAATCCATTTATAATTTCAATACGGATTTTTTGGGATAGCATATAGATTTTTTCTATCACCGAGTCTTACTACTCACATATGGAGGTCATATAACCCGAATCTATGGGCGTAAAAAGGTGGGGGGGTGGGGGAGTGGGAGGGGGTATTCACCCCCTGGAAATTGATGGAACCTCCAAAACTCACATAAAGTATGGTGCTTTTAATTTTAATATTAATTTTATATTTCACACGCCAAATATTAATCAGTTATGGCCTCCAATTGTAACACTATCTGTGTGAACATTTCAAATAACAGATTGTTTTTGATACATACGATATGGTCTCAGAGAACAAAGGAAGTTTCTTAAAGTAAAAGGAGTCAAACGTTGTTATTAGCTATTGGATTATAGTTGAGAAACAATACCCCCTATTTCCCTCTCCCCTACCTCACAAAGTTACATAATTTTATATATATTACTATATAAACGCGTTAACGACAGGTCAAGTCAACTTTCTATTGGACCAACCTCCCTACTACCCTTAGAAAAATGCACTTTTTCGTAAATCCCTTGTTTCATTTCGAGGAGAAACAGCCAGTACTTCCGCTTTTATATAATAATAATATTTAGCACCGCGTCTTACTACCCGTTCGGGTTATACGCTTTAAGTACTAATTGTTCTAATGGATTAGGAATTGGTAAGGTTGAATTAGAGGAAGTGAACCCGCATTTGCGTGGAGGGAGAGTGGAAAACCATTAAGGAAAAACCACCCTCAGTTCACCCGACCGAGATTCGAACCTCGATCACCCCGTCCTCAGAAGTCGAGCTCAACACAACAAGCGCGTTAGCCAACTACGCCACCGAGGCGGGTCGCTTTTATATAAATGTTTATCTTAAGAGGAAAAAATTCAAGCAAAATATTACAAATATTTGGTAATTTTTTTTTAGAGAAAAGGATAATAAAATAAAGTTTCTACTTGCCTGAAATATTGCCTTGATATTATTAGTTGCAAATAATCGTAGACTACTATTTACTATTGTAAATCTGTGTTACAGTAAAAAAATTAATTAAGTTATAAAATGTACTCACTTTTCCCGAATAATTTTAATAACCCTGTAAATTTATTAATGATAATAATAATAATATTATCACCGCGTCTTACTACCTGTTCGGGTTATACGCTTTAAGTACTAGTTACGCTAATGGATTAGGAATTGGGAAGGTCGAATTAAAGGAAGTGAACCCGTATTTGCGTGGAGGGAGAATGGAAAACCATTTAGGAAAAACCACCCCAGTTCATCCGACCGAGATTTGAACCTTGATCTCCCGTCCTCAGCAGTCGAGCTCAACACGACACGCGAGTTAGCCAACTACGCCACCGAGGCGGGTCTGTAAATTTATTGATCATTAAATTCTGATATATGCGATTTATCATATGTATTCTAATTATTCAAATGTATAAATGTAAGCAATCTATTTTACATTAGGCTATTAGGAAATTGTGTCAATATATATTGTGTTTAAAATAAATATGTTTATAAGTGTAAGAATTGTCGTTGATCTATATATTCCTCATACCTTAATATCCATCGATATTCACCGCCTGGAAGCGTTTAGCGACGAAACATTTGTCCACCCCTGCAAAGTCTTGTCCAACATTTTGAGGCAGTGGGACAATATCACCTTGTGGTCCTGTGACCTACGTGTAACATTTACCCTGCGATCATTAACATAAAAAAAATATTAAGATTGTTTACTCTACAGTCTGTAGCGTACAGCATGAACAACACCAACTTTCACTCTACACTTTATATAGAAAATAAAAATTTCGCTCCCGTGATTGCCATGAAGGTCGCTAGACAAGTTAAAACAATCCGTCACAAAAGGTTTACTCTGTTATTAACATTTTAACCTCAATTTAAAAATAGCAAAACATAAATTGCTACTTACGCAATCAGAAGCTATATGTAGAGAAAATGAATATTTATTTTCCTTCCGTCCTTCTACCAATTAAATCTTCAACTAATGTGTCAATATAGTATGTTGTGTCAGACATAGCATCTTATATAAATCTAAACAATAGAGACTTATTTTCAGTCGAATAGTACTCAAGCATTATAAATATGACAGTCTTATGGTTCAGTGAAAGAAAACTGATTGAAATATGAAATTGCTGCATTATTAGAGGATTAGTTTTAAAGTAGATCAGGAGAAAAGAAACCGACCAAAATATGAGCATTTTTATTTATTACACTCTCGGTAGGCCAGGGGGTAAAGAGACCTATTGAAGTGGGAAATGAGTGCATCATGACAGTCTCGATAGTTCAGGGGAAAATATACCAATTGAAGGGGGAAATGAGAGCATCATGACAGTCTCGATGACTCAGGGTAAAAGAGACCAATTGAAGGGGGAAATTAGTGCATCATGATGGTGTTAATGGCTCAGGAGGAAAATATACCAATTGAAGGGGGAAATGAGTGCATCATGATGGTGTTAATGACTCAGGGGAAGCGAGATCAAATGAAGTAGAAAATAGTGTAATTATAACATTCTAAACGACTCAATGGTAAAGAGACCTATATAGCATGGTTACACGAATGTTAGAAAACCAGTCTTCAATGATAGGGACAAGGATATTCTGGTTTGATGATACCAGAAACACTGCTCGTTACAATATTTGTATGTCGCCGGCGAGTCTAATGAGTTAATGACGGGTTTTGAGTGTTTGGGGAATTTCCGGTGTCGGTTAACAAACCAAGCTCAATGTGATGATTGAGTGATGTCGTTACTCGGGCAAGGATGCTGTAATCAACAGCAAGTATTTTAATTTGCCACCAGATGGTGTGGAAAACAACATTCCTCCCAAACTTGATCGGAACAAAGTGTTTTGAAATGCCTTTAAGTGGGTTCGGTCGATGAGTCGAGCTTTGCCTGACTAGGATGCGAGATTTCTTTCAAAACTTGACATGGGTCAATTTTAAGTTTTTTAATTAATAATGAATTAAATTAACTTAGCCTTGGCCTCGGCCGTGGTCGATATCGTAGAGACCCGCTTCGGTGGCGACATGGTCTAACACGCTAATCTCGTTTTAGACTAGACTGCTGATGACGGGGAGATCGAGGTTCGAATCTCGGTCGGGTGTACTGAGGGTGGTTTTTATAAGATTGTTTTCCACTCTCCCTCCCCACATATTCTGGTACACTACATCTTAACATAACCTTCCTAATCCCTAAAATCATTAGCGTAATTTGTACCTATGTGTATAACCCAAACAAGTAGTAAGACGTGGTGATAAAAAAATCTTTAAGGCATTGTGCTTCAGATTATAAATTCTGAAAAACTGGTTCGAATACTTTAATGTATACAGTAGCCTCATGACTTCTTTGGTGCTGACTGACAGCTAACAGCTGATAGCTGACGGCTTTGAAAAGTTACTAGAACAAATTATGAATCCCTACGCCGAGCCATTATGAGCTGAAAAAACATGTGTTTAGCAGCTTCCACTTCTGACAGTCAAAATTTAGGTATATACCTAAACGTTGACTGTCGGAAGTCAGCTGTGAACTGTCAGTCAGCACCAAAGAAGCCATGGGGCTAATGTAGGTTTGTCAACATCTATGAAAAGTGACACTGGCAGATCACATGACTTGATACGCATACAAAAATGTTTTAGTAAATTTATAGCTATTTAAAAAGTTATTTCCTATCTAAATCAGACTAAATAGTACCAGACGTAAATATATCCAGTTAATTACAGAATTATTCACAAATATATTACTGTATCATGCACATAATTTACACCCACATAGGTACAGTCTCAGAGACAAATATACTCACATAATTACAGTATCAAACACCAACATACCAACATAAATAAAGTTCCAGGCACAAATATATCCTAAAATTTATAGTTCTAGGCACAAATACCCACATAAGTACAGACCCGTCCATAAATATGCCCAAATAAATAATAAAACCTTTATTTGGGTACCAGGCACAAATATAGCCACACAAGTTTTTTACAGGTATAAATACACTCGAACACGTGGTCATTATTTACATTATTTTCACTTTAGATTATTTAATGAATATGCCCGTAGAATATTTAATGAATATGTCCGTAGAACAACAGTACAAGTGAAGTTTCCAAGCTATTTTCACTAACGGCGCTGTTTTTCGTATCTTTCCTAGTAAAAGAATGTTGCCTTTCAAACAATACTTCCCAGATGAAATTTATTAGCTACATTGCAAACAGTTTTGTATTCAATCCATTGAAGCCAAACCTCTTAAAATACCAGAATAATTTATTTTTCGATACATATCATGGGTAAAACAGGTGCATGGCAACTTAAAAAAGAATTAATACTCTTGTTTGAAACTATTATAATGGAGGCCGTCTTTGTATTGCATAGGATCAAAAATGACCACCATCTAAAATATAAAGTGCGTTGATGTGTTTCCCCAAGAAACACAGTGAATAGTACATGTTATTTTCCACCAAACTTCCCCTCGTTCACTTGTTACTACTAAATAAGTCCAGCGAGTAAAAGCTAAAACTTGTAAACTTTAAACTTGAGTGTAAATAATCCGTACCGCAACATTACTCATTAATGGATTAATGTAAGATGCACTTGAGTTATATATTTTTAACGGTACATCCTACAGTATGTATTTTTAAATATGCATACCTTTTTTTTAAATTTCCTAATGCAAATTTAAATCTTGGTTAACATGGCAGTGGAATACGGACATATAATATATTACCTTTTAGTTTTTTGGATTGGCGCGTAATGCTGAAGTCCCGGGTTAAGAGTACAGTTTAGACACGGACCAATTTAAAATAATTAAACATTTTTTATACAATTGGGCGTAAGTGGTGGGTGTTTGTAAAAGAGGATGGAGATTATCAAATTCCCTTTACTCTATTCCCTCCGAAGTGAGGACAAGGTGAACTCTCTTCCTTGTAGGAAAATAACAGCGTTGATAACTTACCCTATAAAACAATTCCACGTTATCGTAAAATATTCTGTAGTGACCATATCAAAACATTACTTTGTTTGATAGAGGAAGGATAGATCAAGGTTTATAACGTTTTACTTTAGACTCAAAAGTGCAAACTTTTGAGTAAAGCGTCTTTGATTTTGAAAATTTGAATTTAATTTTTTTTAATTGATTAGAAACCTGTGATTACTTTCGCCTACATTTTGGTACAAGCCATATTAAAAAATAATAAAACTACCTCTTAAATAAGTTGGGATTTCTAAATATCTGCAACGCATCTCAGTGTTCTACCAGACAACATACCTCTTAAATGTTCATCTCCGTGTGTGATTTTTCAATTTGTATTTGTGCTATATTTGTACTTCCATCATCTGAGACAAATACTAACTTTAATATGAGTATTCCAATTTAATTAAAAACTGTGTAACAATTTATATTTGAAGTATTCAAAGAGCGCTTCTAAGCCCATTGAAATATCAACATACGACCAACAAACTAATCTAATGTCAGATAGCGACGCTTAACACAAAAAGTCGGGCTCTGTGGGGGGACACTGGTATCTGATATGTGATCAGACTGACACATTCACAAATACTAAATTATTTTAAGTCACTCGCACTGGTGGGCACGTGGACAAACGTGTAAGTCTCGCTTTTGTTAGGTTTGTTGGTGACAGAGAAATCAGGGCTCAAATCCCGGCCGGGTTAACTTAGGTGGTTTTACCTACATTGTTCCTCCCTCTCCCCCCACACAAATACTAGTACACTCCCTCTATACTGTTACCTTCCTTATTCCTATCTCATTACTATAAATATGCGTATATCCCACTCAGTTATTAAGCTATTAAGCGTAACACGTATAATTTAAACGCAAATTAGGACCGAACAAGTTATCTCATAGACAAACCTGCTCATTATAAATTATCTACAGTATTCCAAGAGGTCACGTTGAGAAAGTTTTAGGACACTACAGAAATAATCATTTAAAAGGAGGGTGGAAAAGTGTCAATACAAAAAATAAAAGTACAGCTGGTCGTAATCGAACTCTAGCTCCTTAAAAGAGTCAAGAATGCTGGCAGGTAAACAGAAAAATAAAGGTAAGACATATTTATCAAAAGCTCTCCAAATATGTGGGCGCCATCTAACACACCCAGCCTTTTCTTGTACATTGAAGCAATATAAATCTGTGTGAGGTAATAATTTAAATGAACATGCTATCATTAGCATATGTGTCAATGAGTACGGCACTACGTGTGCACACACGTAGGTCGAGACAGCTTAATAGGGCGCCCTATTTTATGAGCTGACTCAAGAAGCAGCAATGACCGACCAGATTTTGTTAGTTTAATATCATGGTTACTAACGAGTTGATTTTTAAAGTGGTAGGGAAGAGGAAGTCAGTTCAGAGGAAGTGAAGAGAGAATGGTAAAACCACAGAATAAAAACTTGTAGAGATGTGTCCCCTGATGTACCCGGCTGAGATTCGAACCTCGATCTCCCCATTACCAGCAATCCATCCATACATTGTGAGACTGACGTCCTATACCACATTCTCATCACTAAGTATAGTCTTGCTACCATGGAGCTAACCTTTTATAAGATGTATACATAAACGCAGAGTAGCAAACATCGACGTAAATGTCAAATTTGGCACCGTTGTTCAAAAATGACAGTAACAGAAAATACGGGTAAACATTTGAATAAATTATATTATGTATAATATCTAAGCCTGTGTGAAGGGTCGAAAATTTAAATCTGAATACGAAGATAATTATTCTATTCGAAGTTCCAAATATATCAATTTGAAAGAGTTGAATCGGATTTGAATTCCGAATCCAAATATATCCTAGATAAGGTTACGTTGGAATGTAGTTCAAAATTCAAATCTAAAAGTCAAACTTGTGAAAAACTAACCTAGATCTCTTAATAAAAATTTAAATATAGTAAAGAATTTCATTATAGTTGTTTTATGTAAGTCATGCTGCTAATATTTATCATTTGTATTTTTTTTTATTATCGCGTCTTAGTATCAACTCTGGTTAACCGTATACATGATAAATACTTTAATGGGGTAGAGATGAGGAAGGAAGCATTTTAGAGGTACCGTAAGCCCTTGATTTTACGGAAAGTCCGTAAAATCGGGGTGAAAAATTTATTAATTTGAAAAATACGAGTAAAAAACTAGTTCTTAAGTTAGTAATGCATTTTTTTTATTACAATGAGGTAAGTAAATGGAAGATAATAAATACACATTAAAAAAAAGCACTGCAATCTGACTTTACATTTAATTTTGCTTTGAAGTTAAAAAAAACACACGAACTTTAACAAATTTGTCATCATTTTCTTTTTTAACTGTGTAAAGCAAACATATCCATTTTTAGTTGTCTGTATTTGTAATGCCGTTTTTAAACCGCAACTTCCCTTAGCCGTTTTACATGGTGGTAATAAGGCTGAATTTCCATTTATTCAGATAGTTTACAACCTTATCTAGTGCTTCTATAACTTCAGAAAGCTTATGAGTTTCTCTTGTACAATTTTCATCTTCGTTCTCGCCATCTTCAGGTCTTATAGCAGCTCTTACCTCTTCTGCAATCTCTTCCTTGGTCATTACGTGGTGTCCAGGACCTCCCTCGTCTGCTTCCAGCCACTCTTGAATTTGTTCTGCATTTGGACCCATTTCCCCTCACATCAACAAATGCTCTTCAAAATCTTGTCATTCCAATCCTTACAAATTACTATCATCATCTTTGTTTAACAGGATATTCTTCCATGCGTTAGAGAAAGAGTCGTGATTTTTGTATTTTGATAGGCAATGCTACAATTGAAAATTGCCGATTTAATGGTATAATTCCTTATGTTATCTAGTGTCCTCTATTCCCTAGTATCCTCCAGCACGTCTGCAGGCTGTTCAAGCACCTCCATGACTTCTTATAAGAACTTCCTCCTATACAAACGCTTACAGGCCATTATAACTCCTTGGTATATAGGCTGGATAAACGAAGTAGTGTTAGGGGGTAAAGCCATTGAATTGATTTTTCCATCAGAGCTGCAAAGTATCTCACAGCTTGGATGTGATGGAGCATTATCTAAAAGTAATAAAGACTTGACGTATTCCTGTAGGATCATGAGCACTTCTGTTTGGTATCGTCTAACTGCAGGTACATAGTAGAAGTTAAACCAATCCTTGAATATTTCTTGAGTAAACAAGACCTTTGTAGAACTGCAGTAAAGCACAGTCAGGTCATCCATAATATTCTCCAGAACTCATGGTCGTTTGGATTTGCCAACTACAACAGTTTTTAACTGATGACTACCGTCGGCGTTGGCACAAACAAGAGCAGAAAACCCGTCTTTGTTTAGTTTTCTTCGTGGAACTGAGATTTCATGTCTAAAAGTCTGTGTATTTTCAGGAAAATACCTCCATACAACACCAGTTTCATCTGCTTTGTACAGCCCTGTTTCATTTATAATTCGATTCAACTTTTCCCTAAATGTCTGCACATTATACCAATAAGCACTCCTGTGATCCTAACTTTTATTGAACTCAAAATCTACCGTGTCCGATCTGCTCTCCCTTCACGTGAAGACTAAAACCATCGCTTCCATCGCGATTCAAATCAAATAGTTACAAAAATTAGTGTTCACGGTCTAAAGGACAAAACCATTAAAGATTTTGGCCAAGGCTGAGGCGAGTCAAAGCCAGTGTTTTGAGTAGAAATAAAATAAGTTTAAAAGTCTTAGTTTTACAAATATTTAACTTGATTTTTTTATTATTTTGAGTAATTAACGTGCACTTTCAGAGACGACTGAATCTACCAGCACATGAACTATAAAATATCTTGGTTATAAAGCAGACACAACGTCCCCCAGTTGGTAAGAGATCATAGCAGTCCCAACTCAGCTCCCGGCTCTCATCTGCCTTTGTGTGTGTATGTGTGTGTATGTGTGTATGTGTGTGTGTGTGTGTGTGTGTGTGGTGCGCACGCGCGAGATATATATATGTGGGAGTAAAAGGTAAAATACTTACGATATGCCAGAAATTTGTGTGAGTGATACTCGACATTTTCCGCGGTGACTATAGAATACAAAGAGACAATGTTTCTGGTTAATAACTAAAGTATTATCCTATTAATACAGAATGACGATTTGTGCGCAGTGCTCATCTTTGAAGCCATTCTAAAATGATCAAAAACGACCTTTTTTGATGCAATTTTCATCCAAATATAATTTAATATATCAACAATGTTCATTATTAGGGGCTTCTAGTAACTCTTTATCTCCATTAATGTTTATCAGAAATGATCCACGTGCAATATTGTTCGTGTGAATTTACATTTTCTGTCCGACTGTAAATCTGGGTTGATTGGCATGTGATGCACTTAATTCATAACTGTGAAAGGAGAATATACAATTTAGCTAATGATACATTTTCAGCCATGCTGATAAACTGAGACTTCCTAGTTGATAGACGCATATACCAAATACTACTGACCCAAATCTAGCGTCATCCCCATTACTATTTGCCACTCGTTTACCATATACCTTTCTAGCTCTTCCTCAAACTTGTTGCTTTCTTCAGCTGGACATTCCACTTGAGGGGCACACACATTTTGCACCTCAACCCTTTTTCTTCTATCTGTTATTTCCATCTTTAATATCCTGTCGGTGACCTGGTGGTCTAGGGGTATGGTGTCGGACTTCTGTGCTGGGGGTACGGGGTTCAATCCTCGGTCTCGGCACAGATTTATCTGATTACCAAACCCTTCCTTCACCACTGACAATACATCTTGTGAATGTGGGGAATGCCAGGCCTCCGCCTAGGTTCGGATTCCACGTTAAACTGTAGGTCCTCCGTTTCATCTCTCATTCACTCTACCATTACACATAAGCGTAAGTGCGTATAACCCGAACGGGTAGTAAGACGCGGTGCTAATAATAATAATATCCTGTCATTCGTCCCTACCATCTCCACCTGCAACCCTTCTATCACTATAAGGCCTACTCAATTTCTTCTCCCTCCATCGTGTCCCGTCCAATGCAAACTGTAGCCTTTCCTTAATTACTTGATGTGACTCCTTCTCCACTTGGCCTCGCTCAGGACCAGGACATCCACTCTCCTCTCATACATCATGTGGACAATCTCCTCCACTCTTCCAGTCAGTGTCCCAATGTTCAGAGTCCCTAGTCGTAGCTTATGGTTATCAACAATTTTTCCAATCCGGCATTTTCTTTTCTTTCTCGAGTGCTTTGGTTTGCTACGGCCACCGGCCCGTCGTGGCCTACACCTGAGTTGTGGGTCTGCCGCTTCAAGGTCTTTAGGTGGTAACATTCATTAACTGAGTTTATGGGTGCTTATAATAGTCACAATTATATTATTTACACAATACTAAAATGAGGTGATTTAAAACTCACAATATATTTAGAGATGTATAATGTTTCAAAATATTATTGCCGTGGGCTTTCGATACCAAAATGAATGATGTATCCTGTATTTAACCAAGTCAGATCTGGCAACACTGATTGCAATCTTCACAAGATATTTTTAGTCAAAATATATTAAGCCACTAGCCAAAACCACTTTTCCATTGACCTTTATTGTCAGTGTATTGAACTATGTCCTTTTTTCACTACGCAGTTCTCTCATTAACATCTAAATTACTTTTTTATTTCTTCTGCCGATTAGAGTCAACGTTGTGGAAGTCATTTTCCCTCACACTAGAAGGATTGTTTTCTATCTATAAATTAATTAATGAATACATTCAACACGGATAACTAGTTTTCTTTGACACAGAATTGCACTTAAAATAGTCAAACTCACGTATCTCTTGGTGGGAGTCCATGAAGTCAATTATTTATCCATTGCAGGACAGGACTAGGGTGACAAATTCAGATAAAAACAAAGAAAATGAGAAGTTTTTAGACTTGTTCCAAGAAATAGTAAGTAGGACTGATATAACGAAGTATGTGTCTGTCTAAATGCTCCCACCTAATAGCTTTTAAACTAATAAACGTATATTAAACAAAGTGCAAACTTTTAAAAATTCAGGATAACAATAATAGATATTCCAGAAAATAAGATTTAAATTGTGTGGTTATACAAACTAAATATTATTATTTAGTGACCCGCCTTGGTGGCGTAGTTAGTTAACGCGCTAGTTTCTTGTTGAGCGAGACTGACGAAGAGATAGGAGATCGAAGTTCAAATCAAGCTTGGGTGAACTAGGGTGGTATTTTCTAAACTGTTTTCCAACCTCCCTCCACGCAAATGGGAGTTAACTTCCTCTATAGTCAAACTTCCCAATTCCTAACCTATTGTACTCTCTATTTATACCAAATTCCATGACAGTGACATTGGATCGCAATATATAACCTTCAACTTTAGTTATTATATAATCTGTACTTGATAGGTTTTATGAATCTTATACCAATTATTCAATCTTTTGTCACCAAATAATAATACTGAATACTTAGCACCACGTCTTACTACCCGTTCGGGTTATACGCTTTAAGTACTAATTACTCTAATGGATTAGGAATTGATAAGGTTGAATTAGAGGAAGTGAACCCGCATTTGCGCAGAGGGTGAGTGGATAACCATTTAGGAAAAACCACCCCCAGTTCACCCGACCGAGATTCGAACCTCGATCTCCCCGTCCTCAGCAGTCGAGCTCAACACGACAAGCGCGTTAGCCAACTACGCCACCGAGGCGGGTGTCTAGTCATACATTGGGTGTAGATTACTCCACATATGTCCAGTTCATCAGGTGTAGATTACTCCACATATGCCCAGTGCATCGGGTGTAGATTACTCCACATATGTTCAGTGCATCGGGTGTAGATTACTTCACATATGTACTGGTGATCGTACATCGCATAAGATTTATAAAAAGTAGCCTCTAACTAGAAACAACTTTCCCACAGTTTGAGATCACAGTTTAATGTGATATTAGCTCGAGTGTTTAGCGGCCGTTTAACACTTACAGGGGCGTAGCCCCTCCCCCCTATGAAGCACTGGAGCCGAGTCTCACTAATGTTGGAAAGAGGGTGGTTGTGTGGGGAGGGAGGTTCATGTTTACCCTTTGAGAGACTGAATCTGTGGGAAAATGTTGCTCCTATTGTGTGGCATCCCCGGCCGCCACGTTTTCCAAGATTCTGTTTGCATCTGAAGGGTGGGGTCAGTTTCCAGTGGAACGGACTGGTACTTTAGGGCACCGCCTCGTCGAAAGCTTCAAATAGTTTCATTGGTAAACCTTGGACTAGGCAATCAAGTCGTTTGTTCGTCATCTCGTCACCACAGTAGGATGTTGGTGGGAAGAAACCTTTTTGAAAATACAAACATATTTTATTTGCGGTTAACCTTTTACTATATTATTAGTGTTATTTTGTAGGGGTGTGCAAAGGTTACTTTTTAAAACGCAAAGCGAGGCCGAAGCTTGAAACACACGTATCAAAGTCAAAGCGAAATCTAAAATGAAGTTTTTATTGATCTCACATAACCCAAATAATATAATTTATTCTTAATTTCCCTTGATCCTTCGTAGAGAAAAGTGTTGTAATCGTAAACAAATAATCAAACTCAAAATTTTGATAAAATGTTGATGTTTCATGACCCCCTGAAAAAAAGTTTTCACGAAGCCGTCCCTTGAGCCGAAATAATTTTACCGATTGGGCTAAAGCTTGGTATCTAGGGTTTTTATACAAGGTTTTATGAATGAAATGTCCAACCTTAAAATTAAGGGTAGTTTACTGAAGGAAGCGGGGGGGAAAGAAAAAATATATTTCTTCAAATTCTACTATAACGATTTTGATTACATTTCGTATTTAGGTACTGTTTTAACATTACAATCAAATTGGCAAAGCTCATTTTTTCATGAACATGACTTTGAGGCAATATAAGCGAAGTTTTCCAATTTTGATATCCCAGCAACTATTTGAGATACGAAATAACCTATCAAAAACCTTGATTCAAAATATATATTTACAAAACTAATGATTTAGAAGTGAACGCTGAAAAGGCTAATTTATGATCACACATAGAATTTAACTGAAAATAACGATATTAGATTTGAAATTAGGAAAAGAATACCATCGGAAAATGTACGCTGTTTCTCGGCCAGTAATTTGTTGCCATCTCGCCTGCTTCCAAGTAATGTAAAACTCAGAATATAATAAGACAATAATTTTACCGGTTGTTATCTATGGGTGTGAAACGTGGTGTCTTACCTTAAATGATGTAAACCAATTTAGGGTGTTCGAACACAAAGTACTGTCGAAGATATTTGGTCCAAAAAGAGATATTGGAGAGTGGAGGAGGTAGCCTAATGATGAATTACATACACTGTACTCATCACAAGACATTTCTAGGATAATCTAGTCTCATAGATTATGGTGGGCAGGAAAAGCAGCGCGAATGGGAGATTCTAGAACCTTGTTCAGGATATTGACTTGCAAACCTGCTGGGAAGAACTAGACACAGATGGTAGGTTAATATTAGAATGGATCTGAGGGAGATAGGGTGTAATGAGCTGGACTGGATATTACTAGTTCAAGATAGAAATAGGTGGCGTACTTTTTTAAGTACGTTAATAAACTTTCGAGTTCCTAGAGTAAGTAATAGTTTCATAAACAAATGAAAAGAATGGATGAAATACTGAAAATTGAATATCATATGAAGATCAACACAAATAAAACATAAGTCATGATGTGTAGTAAAGGAGGAATCGAATATAGAATTATAAGAAGTAAGACTACGGGAAGTAAAGGAGTTGTGCTACGTAGGAAGAAAAATAACAGAATATAACAGAAGTAATAAAGATATTATAAGAAGAATAACGTAGGTGAAGAAAGCTTTCCATAACAAGAAGACATTGGTTACTAAACTCGACCAGCACAGATTTGGAAATCAGAAAAAGGTTCCTTAAGGCATATATTTGGAGCGTTGCGCTTTATGGATGTAAAACATGGACCATTGGAGCAATTGATTAGAAGCATTTGAAATGTGTTGCTACAGAAGAATGGATGGAGATGGTCTCAAATAGAGAAGTGCTAAGAAAAGTAAATGGAAAAAGAAAATTTTGGAAAGGTATGAAGCATAGAAGAGTTAAAATGGTGGGACATTTCTGAAGAGATGATAGTTTTACGAAGATAATTATAGAAGAAAATGTGAAATGGAAACAAAAATAACAGAATATAACAGAAGTAATAAAGATATTATAAGAAGAATAACGTAGGTGAAGAAAGCTTTCCATAACAAGAAGACATTGGTTACTAAACTCGACCAGCACAGATTTGGAAATCAGAAAAAGGTTCCTTAAGGCATATATTTGGAGCGTTGCGCTTTATGGATGTAAAACATGGACCATTGGAGCAATTGATTAGAAGCATTTGAAATGTGTTGCTACAGAAGAATGGATGGAGATGGTCTCAAATAGAGAAGTGCTAAGAAAAGTAAATGGAAAAAGAAAATTTTGGAAAGGTATGAAGCATAGAAGAGTTAAAATGGTGGGACATTTCTGAAGAGATGATAGTTTTACGAAGATAATTATAGAAGAAAATGTGAAATGGAAACTTTCAAGAGGGAGACCAAGACTGGAGTACATGGATCAGATAACGAGTGATGTTGGGTAGAAGAAGGGACAAAGATGTAAGAAACTTTGCACAGGATGGACAAAAGTGGAAAACTGAAGCAAATCAAACGTAATTTTGATGACCTAATAACGAAGAATAGTTTGTGAGCTATTGGTAAATATATATTTAAAATTGAGGTCTCGTGAATCAGGCGTTTATTGTTATGCTGTTTGGTGTGCAGAAGAGATTTTACGTTATTTCTAGATACGTTTCTGCTTTTTAGTGGAATGTGATGGGTTTTTTTCCCCCCTTCGTGTTTCTGCAACAATGTATATTATTCCGTTTCAACAAGTATTACTTGTTTTAAGAAAATATCTATATTTTTTAGATAAAGAGGAGATAAAGTTTGTGTGGTCTACCGTATTATTTATTTAAATCATCCATTAAGTACATTTAGCTAAAAGAGAAAGGTGCAAATAAGAAACGCCATTATTTTATGCTAACACATCTGAATCTATCTATGCCTACGTTGAAGATGACATTTAATCATTTGACTGTGGTAAAGTTATGTTTATTAGCTGTCACAATAATGTTTATGTAGGTAAATATGTCATATTTAATTCATAATATATCGAAGTTTTCTTCTTCCTCTGAAATGTTTCGACGATGTGAAGGCTATTGTGGGTGCCGAAGTCTAAGATAAGAGATTTGATCTTCGACTTTGAAATTTCAAAGCTTCGCTCACCCTTATAATTGTATAAGTATTGAAAATATCTATTAAAAATGACAGCTGAAGATCAAAGTAATTGACGTATGAACACGTTAAAGTTAGAGCTATCAACTTTTCTTTCCCAAATAAGGCATTTCCTACAAAAATTGGACTGTAGAAAATTGTCTAAGGTGTGAAGTCAGGCGTATCAAAAACCACTAAGCTAAGATTAATATAATTAATTTAAATTAGTTGAAATGATTAAAATGTGGTCTCGTTCTCACGTAGTGACAATTTTTCTATGTTGATATTCATTAAAACAAGTTTGAAAGATGAAATTAATGTTAAATCGTACAAATAATAAATTTACAAATCATTTAAAGCATGTAAATGTAAACTAGTTTAGGGTTTAAATAATTATATAATGCTAATTATATGTTTATATGTTTAGGGAGCAGAAACATAACAGCAACTGGGAGAGGGTAAATACTTATTAACGCCGTGCGATCAAAAGCATAGGCAACACAGAGAACTCCTAAACTGCGAGGGTCACATACCACTAAAGGACATTACTTGAAGTCGCCACCTTTACACATAATTAAAATATAGTCGATACCTTCTAGTTATGGGAGTAGATTGGTGGTGGTCGGGGTGAAGGGGAGGGGGTCCAGACCCCACTGAAAAGTGATGGATTCCCCCATATGGGAAGTCAACATATACTTATAATAACTTTAAAAAGGTTTACAGGTAGTAAGTCACACGTGGTGCTAAAAATAAAATAAAACTACTTTTTTTTACTATTTATTTTATATGCCACTAGTTAATTAGTTATAATATTAAAAGATGCATTTTTATAGCCTCGTATATTTATGAACATCTCAGATAACAGATTGTTTTTGGTGCAACCAATATGATATCTGAAAACAAAGAATGTTTCTTGGAATGAAACTAGTTAATTTAATGGGTTCGAGAAAATGTGATATTTGTTTTGTTATTAACTGCAACTTGAGAAACACACTTCACTCCTACCCCCTTATATAATGTTGTTATTATTATATAAAAACAATATCGACATAATTAGTATGTCAACTTTCTAGTGGATCCCTCACTACCCCCTCCCCACACTACCCCTAATTTTTTTCGTTAATCTTGTATCTATTCTAAATAAGGTTACTTCCAACAAAATATTTACCGGCAAAATACTAGTACTTTCACGTCCATATTTTGCATAGTTTAATTTTTCAAGTAGTGAGAGGTTCAAATTAATTTCAACACTATCATGTTTCTATAAACTTTCTTAAGCGTTTAGGCTATTAATGTATGGTAGAAAGTATATTAAGGAGGCCGTCTGGATAAGCGATAAATTGCTCCGCAGACGTTCAGCTCAAACGTAATTATTATTTCTAAGATGCGTTATTTAAAAATATGATTCATGCGAAAATAAAGTCGAAAGATTCCAACAGGGCTCTTTAAAAATAAAACAACTCCATAGTATGAGTTTTATTAGTATAAAAAACTGCGTAAAAATATGACAGTTCATTTTCAACGACTGTTTAATCATGTTTGCGGAACTATGAGACTAGTCATGATGAAAAAGGTCTCTAGATTTAGCCTTCCTCCTACAAATACAGCAATGTTTTGATCGGCTCACAACAGACAATTTTGATATATTTGAGAACAGCGAGCTAAGAAGTTTCGTGGCTTTACTTCCTCTCTTATTGACATGACAAAGGGTGATTGTAGCTGAAGGGTGAAAGGGAGTATAACCTTGGGCAGAATAGAGACGCAGTTCCAGAAACGACACAGACCATTGTATTTCAATGCGGTGTAATATGAAAGCGATTGATACTTTTTCATTGACCTAGGCAACCCCCTTTAAGGTGGGATGGAATGATAAGTGAGAAAAGGCCAGTGCTTTTGAAATTTTTACTATAAAACTTCTTTTTTTTTTGACAAAAATAATTAAAATATTGCTCCAGTACAAACATATAGTTTAATTTTCTTCACATGCTGACCTTAAAATGTCTTGAATATCTGTCAAGGGTGTTCTGGAACTTAATGACAACTTTTTATCTTCATTTAAAAATCTTGTTATCTAATGCCACTATGCTCGTGACAGATATTCAACAACTGATGATATAAACATGTGAAGAAAATTAAACTCATTGTTTTTACTGGAGCAATATTTTTATATTAATTTGACCAAAAAAGCCTTGCCATAAAAACTGTCCTTTTCTCGCGATCACTTCCATCCCAACTTAAGAGGCCCACCTACCGGGGCGCTGAGACACATCGCAGATGTCCAGAAAATGACGCGTTATTTAAAAGTGTTTATTTTTTTATTTTCTCGTGACCACTCGGAAAGAGGAACTATTGTGATCGTCAGTAAAATCCAACTCTAGATATTGATGGATATCGACGTTTCATGACCTCCTGTACCCGAAAAATTAGTTTTCTCGATACCGTCTGTCTGTCTCTCAGCCTAGATCTGAAACTATTTTACAGATCAGGCTATGACTGGGTATTCAGGGCTTTCTTAAGGTTCCCCTGAGAAGTTTTTGCAATTAGCTGCCCAGCCCTAGAGTTATAGGTAGTTTAATTAAGAGCCAAAAGAGAGAGAAATAGATTTTATTGAAAGAGGATCTAACAATTTTTTATTAAACTTTGTATATAGACAATTTTTAACATTACAAACAAAATGGCGCATCTGATTTTTCCGGGAGTACTTTATAAAAGCGGATATCTCCAAATTTTAGTATATCTCTACAATTCATTGAGATACGAAATAATTTCTCATTGCAAAGTTGTAGGATTATTAAAATTGAAAAAATATTTGTTTGAAATAAATTTTACCTTCCCAAAAGTTTTCAAGCTAATGACAAATATAGTTTTAAAATTGAATTCTGGGAGATGGGAAGTTGATTGAAATGCTCTTGGGTGGACCGATATGTTGGGTTTTTCCTCAATATATCTAATTTATGCTCTTATGTGGAATGTTTCTGCAACAATGTATATTATTTCGTTTAAAAGATCTTATAGGTTTGGAGTAAATATACTCATTTTTATATAAAGAAACGAGAAAATCTGTGATGTGCACCGAAAAATTAATTGAAAACTACGGGTTGTGACATAATGTATGTGAAAGTTATCCCCATGTCCCTAGAGAATTAAAAACCTTACAGTTTTATTATTTAATCTTAAACAAATCACGAGAAAGTGAGTTTAGCTCATTTTCAAATATATTTCAAGCGATATCTGTTAGCTCTTAGATTAAGGTAAATGGCTATAAACATAGATATAACCAAAACCAATAATTTCTAAGAGAATTGAAGAAATGTTCTTATGGATTTGAAATTTCAACCATTTCTCAAAGAAATACGTCAGTGTGAGGATATTTTCTTTCAATTAAGCGAAGCTCTTGGATAAAACTTTAAAGGAGATGAAAATGTTCAGGTAGATTTTTTTTAATAGGAAAAAATCATTGATACTGCTCCATTGAAGCTGTTTAAAAAAAAAGCTGGAATTTTTACAAAAAAAAAAAATTGAAAATTTCTCAAAACGGAAAAGTTTATGGGAACATTTTTAGAAAGAGAAAATGTCTCACCTCACATCTATAAAACAGGTTGTACAATACTTGTGGAACACCCGGTGTGTGGTAGTATGTAATAATATAATGTAATGCAAACAAGCTGTAACAATGCCCAGCCCAGCCCACCCCTTGCCCCACCCCACTCATGTTACAACAATTTGTTATTAAGTCATTATAGGAGAAGAAGCAAGGGGAAAGGTGGGAGGGCAAAATGTTAGCTTGTCTATACACCGAGGTCAAGAGGTGATGCGCATTCCGATAGTTTCGGACCAGGAGGTGGCATTACACCTTCAGTTCACGCCGCTGACGGTCAGGAGTTCAAACAGAACCACCTACAATGGGACGAAACTTTTACCATCAGGAAATTGTTGTAATGGCTACATTTTACAAAATGGGAAATTAACGAAATGGATCCCTGACGTTGTGTTTAATATCGTGACATATTTGTTTTTAGCACTTCGTCTTACGCATTCGGGATATAATTATATTCACTAATTAATATAATGTGTTAGGCATGAGAAAGGTTGAATTTAATGGAAGTGTAATCACACTTGCGTGGAGGGAGAGTGGAAAAAACCTTATAAAAAACCTGAGTACATCTGACCGGGATTAAACCCCGATATTCCTGTCACTGGAAGTGTAGTCTATTGCGAGACCATGCAGCTATGCAAAGAGCCAGACGGATGGCAAGTTTTTCCTCATCATTATTTTCTAAGGGGGCCTGTAGATCAGCTGATTCTACGAAATTATTGATTCTTTAAAGTATAAATATTATTTTTTAATATGCCTTAGGATAAACAATTAAAAGTTTAATTTTCAGGGTAAACGGACGACGACGCGTTGAAATGTAAAACTTAAATAAACCCAAGTCGGGGAATTGTTTATGATACATAATAATATATTTTAGGAAATAAAATGTGAAATAGTGAAACTAATGTTCAATAATTGTTTTCATTTATCAAAATAGAAAATCAGTAATGCTGAAAATGACCTGATTAAATATTAAAGTTGTATTTATTTAGTCTGTAGGTGATTCCTTATTACATTGCCTTGGCCCTGTTAATATAAATTAAATACAACACCTTAGCTCAGTAGCGTATTTGCCTACTAGGCTAAGGCTCTCTGGTTTCAATTCTCGGCATGGGCGAACAATAATTTATCATTGGTGAAATGTTGGTTTACCCTTCCACAACGATGAATTGACGGGAGGGGGGGAGGGCTGTATGGTGTGTCTATTAGAGGTTTAAGTTATTATTATTATTATTATTAATACTAGCACCACGTCTTAATAAACGTTTGGGTTATACGCTCTTACGCTAATATGTAATGGTAGTGTGATTGTGAGATGAAATGGAGGACCTACAGTTAAAACATAGCGTATGTTAAATGTTTGTAGTAATATGTAATTAAACATAGATCTACCGTTAAAATAATAAAACATAGATATTAAAACAAATTTAAGACCTTTTGGTTGAATATTTTGTTGACCGTTACTACACGTATTGACATAAAACTATTGCTGTAATGTCCATAAAAACATGAATACCTCCTTCCCACCCCTCTCCAATTTATTGCCCACCTGAAAACCAAAAACGCCAATAGCGAGCACTAAACCGCATAAAATATTAAAAGTTATTGGTTTATTTCACTGGTATCGTAAATTGTATGGATGAGATATTCATTCTTTGTCCACGCAGTGGTTAAAGAGATCCCATAAATACATAGTGGACCCTGGTTCGATACCAAGGGTAACATAAATAGTTTTTGTACCAGAGTATGGGCTCATTCCATTGTTACCGAGCGATTACAATTCCTCGCACTTGGGTTGAATGTTTAAAATTATATGTGTCGTGCCAAGTAATTTGTTTGTGGGACTTGTGCCGATCACTATAGTTTTGTGTTTTATAGTTACACATTCAACGCCTAATTTTTAAAATATATATTTTGATTATTCAGGAATAATCTAACTTAAGGGGACTGCACTTAAGAGCCAAATCCAGGAAACAAATTAAACCGTTCACGATGTTTAGATATTAAAGTGTAGTAATTCTACAACTTTATTAAAACTTAGAATTATCATTTAGTTTTAAGGTTTATTTTATATACAATTATTTTACCAACCTTTTTTTGTATGCCATCTGTCACACTAACGTAAGATGTAATGTCACAATATGTGTGGGAGAAATCTTGGAGTGATATTTGTTCTGTACGGTGTTAACAGGCGAGAATTTGGCACACGCTTTTATTATAAACAAACAATTAATTAACTATGAGCCTACCTTTGTGAATTGTGACAAAGTACCTGGAGTGATGCGATGATATATGGGGCGCCCCAATCTTGAGTCTTGAGCACTTAAATACACTAATTATTTCACA
>CABFVX010003358.1:0-16207 GCA_902151425.1 Timema shepardi
AATTATCAAAATCTTTCAGCATAAAATTATAGTTAGATGGAATAAAAAAAAAAGGTGAGCCCACAGTTTTTCAGTAAGTGTGTAGGCATTATTTTAATTTTCACTTACTTGACATATTTTGTTAGAGATGAACTCAAGTTCTAAAACTTGTTTTATATATAAATACTAAATAGTGAATTAATGTTTTTATTTCTAGGCATCAAATCTGGTGTAAATCAATCCTGCGGGATGATTGGACAAATGCAGATGTTAACTCCCCCATTGATACTGTACAAAAAACAATCTTCTTCAAAATTGTGGATTTGATTGGAGTCATGGGTAAGCTACTACATTATATTTGGGTCTTTTTGTTATATTGCGTTAGTACTTAGTTTGTGTTTATTTTTGTTTTCTGTACCCTCTTTAGCAAATAACATATGTATTTATATGGCCACTTATGTTTTCTGGAGATTTTTTTTCAGGATTATGTCTTTTTTGAAGCTAGTAGATAAATATTGTAAACTTTTATAAAACTCTATAGCAAAATATTGCATATAAAATTAAATATAAATTTAATAAATTGGCATCTAGAAGTAGAAGATATTTAGTTTAGTATGGCTTATGATATAACTGTTGGTTTATATGCATAATATTATGAGTACTACTGATTTGTTAATATATCTCTACAAGGAAAACCTCTTTTCACTTTATGAGGTAATTGTATAGATGGGCCACTCGAATCTTCGAATCCACCGAATCCTGACAAGTATTCGAGATTCAAGGATTCGGTGTTTTACTGGAATCGATGATCGAAATCTTTCACCTCATAAACAAAGCATAATATGTTGAATTTAAAAAATACTTAGTTAGGCCTACTTGAAAAGCACAACTTAATCCGTAATATTTATTTTGTCAGAGAAAAGAGATGAACATGAATAAAATATTCTTTAAAAAATAAAAATTGCACTGATAAAATATAAACTTATTATATTTGGAAGAAGGTGTAGGAAAGGTGGATAGAAACGTATTAAAAGGACGAACACAATATGGCTTTTACAAAGAAAAGAAGAACACAGTTCACACTTTACACTGCTGCCAATGGACAAAGAGGTGATGGTTGCGTCTTCTAATATGTCACTAATAAGGAAGGTACTTTTGAATCCTTAAGGATATTCATTGTTTGCTAATTCAAGAAAATGTCTAATCACAGATACAAACAAAAATGTACTTTTTGAGGTGTGGAATTTTTCCCCCCACTATTTTGTTAGAAAATATGCATATCATAGAAAAATAAATATTTTTACCAGCCCTATACCTCTTTTATGCTGTCACAATGAAGAACAAACTAAACTGAAAGGAATGGTTTAGAACATACAAGAGACACCATACACGGGCCTAGCCGTGATTCCCCTTCTCACAACCTATCAGTGCATACACACACACATGTTGTTTGGCCACTGCACACTCCTAAAGAGTGATTGATACCCTCAACAGACTTCTGTGCTGGCGGCCGGGGTTCAATCCTCGGTCCCGGCACAGATTTATCTGATTACCAAACCCTTCCTTCACCTCTGACAAGACATCTTGTGAATGTGGGGAATGCCAGGCCTCCACCGTGGTTCGGATTCCACGTTAAACTGTAGGTCCTCCATTTCATTTCACAATCACCCTACCATTACACATTAGCGTAAGTGCGTATAACCTGAACGGGTAGTAAGACGCAGTGCTAATAATAATAATAATAAAGATACCCTCAAATAATCGTCACACATAAGATTCACATTAAATTGCTAAACTATAATAGTGTGGTATTTACTGACCTGCCGATGGACCCCCTCGCTGGACGCTTTTTAACTCAAGATGCCTAAGAACCTTCACAAGGAGAGGTCTATGTTGCTGGCTCCTCTGAAGCTTATAACGGTAGAAACCCGTTTAACCGAGTTTAACTGACAATACTCGGTGGTGTGTGGGTAGACTTGTCCCCGTTCTCTTGGCATCGAACCTTAATTGTTTCTTTAGCGGCTTGTAACACAATTAACAAAATTCGTGTAGTGGGATTATAGTAGGAAGAAACATTTTTAGAAAATACAAACATGTTTTTTTGCAGTCATTATTAAAAATATTTAATTTATTGTTTTCTTAGCATCGCGTCTTACTACCTGTTTGGGTTGTATGTTTCTTGTTGAAGTATGTTTGAACTCTGATAATGCTTATTGTTTGAATATATATACCACTTAACTGAACTTATAAATGTTAAAAGAATGCCTTGAATTTATATTTTCTACAGCAACTTAGGAATTAATGTATTAGAGTAAACCTCCCATGTTTACCATTTTGTATAAGATTCAGTTTCAAGATTCAGGATTCATATGTAAAATGAGGATTCAGATTCATAAAATAGTTGATTCAACCCATTTATTATCATTAAATAAATACATAATACGATAAAATTGTTGAAGATGAAGTCCAAATAAAAGTAAATACTCTAACACATACTTACAAACTTTTCACTATTTCAAAGCTAGATAGCATCTCCTCAAGCGTAAGTAAATTTGACAAAAAGTTTACTATTTGATTTACTCACCAATAGTACTTTAATATAACTTATGCATTACATTTCACTTTATAATGTTTTGTGTTTTTTAGAAGAAAATGTAGAAGAGTTTCTTCCACCGTTGGATAGGCTATTGGAAGCCGAGGAATTGAGTAGCATCAACGACAACAGCACGTTCCAGTACCTTCTTAGAGTCGGGTACGAACACATTCACCGCACTCTGATAGACAAAGATTGAACTAACTTCTGCCACTCATAAAAGAGTCATCATTGCTGTGAGTATGTTCACGGTGGTATATAATGCTTCAGAGGACTTTGTTGTTATTAATAAGAGAGTGTTCACAGTGGTATGTAAAACTTCAGAGGATTTTGTTATTAACTAGCAATCCCACACATCGTTGCCCGTAACCCACTGTGGTATTGTGTTAGAAATAGCCTAATTAAAAAGCTAGTTAAAAATACTACTTTGAGGTGCATTCGGACCCCCTCACGTACACCTATGTTAACAATATCATGCCGTAGATTTGGCTGGGCATCGCACACAAACAAACACACGGACAAAAACTTCCTTTTCTACACTAATACTATAAAGAGGAAAGATTTGATTTTTTGTAGTTTTTTTTTGTTTGTAATGAAGAATAAATTAAATTTTCAAAATAAAATATAGCCTATGTTACTCGCTGATTATGTAGCTTTATATTGGTGAAAGAATTTTTAAAATCGGTCCAGTAGTCATTCCTCTTTATAATATTAGTATAGATAAGATGTTCACAATGGTATGTAATACTTCAGAGGACTTTGTTATTAATAAGAATATGTTCACAGTGGTATGTAACACTTCAGAGCAGTGGTTTTTAACCTATTATAACCTGCGGCCCCCTAAATATCCTAAAATATGTTTGCGCACCCCTAGTTTTTACTAACATATTAACCATTAAGATTTATTCTAAAATATTGGCTTTATTTACTGATTATAACAAACAAATAAATTTACCTAAATGTAGACCATTTAATGGAACCTCTGCTGTTGAACAATTTCCACTGATTTGTTTATTCTTGTTTCAAGTGTATTACTTAATGGTATTCACATGCAGGAGTCTATTCGTAGTCGAGTTTGCTGCTTCGTTTTAATTGAACATTGTGGAAAATCCCTTTTTCACATAAATAAATAGAAACACAGGAAAGCAAATTTTGAGTGGCGATGGCGAACAGATGGGGATTATTTGTGCTATCCGTTATTTCTATTATCCATGCTTCCTCTACTCTCCACTACCCTTGGTAAATTCGAGAGTCTACTGTACTTGAATAAATGCTTACGATCATCAAATTCTTTCTTCCAAATAGCAAAATTTAAGAAAATTGACTTTAGTAATAAGCAAATAACATTTTAAAACACTTTTTCGTGGCCCAGCGGAGGGTCGCGGCTCCCCGGTTAAGAATCTCTGCTTCAGAGGACTTTGTTATTAATACAAGGATGTTCACAGTGGTATGTAATACTTCAGAGGACTTTGTTATTAATAAGAGGATTTTTGTATTGTACAAATAAAAATAAAAAACTTAAAAATATTTTTTAATTTGGTTGTGAATTTTACCATATTGACTCGAAAATAGGCCACACTCTTTTCCTAAAAAGTGTTTTATGAAACTTTGAATTTATCCATAATCACACCTTTAAACAAAAAAATTGTTTATAAAAACCAAAACAAATGGTTCTCTTTATTGCTTTGAGCCAAAATGGTTGTTTGAACCTTCTATAGCTACTGCTTTGTTACCTGCATGGTCCAAGATGTCAGTCTCGTGTTTGGCTAGACTGCCGATGGCAGCAAGATCAGAGTTTGATACTAACCCTATGTGAAAATGCAGGTACATTTTATTTTAATTAAACCTTTCTGCTCTCTCCTTCTCTCACTTCTCCCGCCTCAGCATTTCTTATCGAGGCCCCGAAAGTATCGTGGATATTCTGGCACTAAAATAAGTTTGAAATATTTGTTTAGAAATATGGGAAATTAAAGTAGCAGGGACTATCTGGGTGGAAAGAAATAATAACAAAGAAGTTTGATAAAAATTGAAATCATTACTAAATGGATGCAAAATCTGATATCCGACAGTTTGTTGCATTAACATTACGATCAATTGTTGTTTGTAAACAAACTCAATTTCTTCTTTCCCTCACAAACTTTTAAAAATTAAAACTGCAAGAGATTGGATGATGTATCCGTGTTGTCGTCACCGTCACAGTCCCCGCCAGTCCATTTCTCTCATCTTCGTGCCACGTCAGCCAATACACTTCTCGTCAAAATACGTAAAAGATGATAACAGCTGATCAGTTTATTTTTAAATGTGGACAGAATAGTTTGAATAAAACCAGGTAAATATGTATATTTCTTCTTGGTCTGATAAAGTATTGTTTAAATTAAATTGTGTTTCCTTAAAAGCAATGAAATGTCCATTGAAAACATTAAGTGTGAAAATAATTACAATGAGAATTAATCAAAAGTAGTGTGGCATCTGGCCGCATGGTGTGCTAGTCGTGTCAAAATAAACACACATTTAAGAATAAAATAAAACTAAATAAAATTCTTACACTACTAACACGAAGAAGCTAACTGGTGTGAAAGTTCACCTTTAAAAATGAGTTTATGTAATTTTAGTGGCTTTACTGAAAGGAAAATAAGGAAATTGATAAAAAAGAAAAGATAGCATATATAAATAGGAATATGCTAAAGGAGTGATATGGAAACACTGTAAAATAATGTTAAGTGATATGAAAATAAGTCAACCTTAAAAGATAGTTAGATTGGGCATTGAGAGATAAATGAACTTCTTTCTTCATTTAGTCACACAATCTTCATGCTGACCTCTTCTTATCACTAACATCAACACATGATCTTTAATTCTTAGGAACATCAAATATTCCCTTTTCATTTTATATGAAACATAGGGTGACCTGGCGGTCTAGGGGTAAGGTGTCGGACTTCTATGCTGGCGGCCGGGGTTCAATCCTCGGTCCCGGCACAGATTTATCTGATTACCAAACCCTTCCTTCACCTCTGACAAGACATCTTGTGAATGTGAGGAATGCCAGGCCTCCACCGTGGTTCGGATTCCATGTTAAACTGTAGGTCCTCCATTTCATCTCACAATCATCCTACCATTACACATTAGCGTAAGTGCGTATAACCCGAACGGGTAGTAAGACGTGGTGCTAATAATAATAATAATAATAATATATGAAACATAAGTATTTCATGAGAAGTGTTTGCCCTCTCAACCATGAGCAGTTTACTTTTACAGTGAAAGTTCATCTTTATATATGTGTTTTATTCAAACAATTTTTACTACAGCACTACTCAGGTATGTGTTCTGGTTATAATGGTTCTTATATGTATGCATTAAACAATGCCAAGATTGTATTTATATTTGAATTTGAACGACTGTTAGACATAATCAATAAAAGAGCGCTTTAAAATAGATTTTGGTTTGTCGATTGGCTTAGTAAGCAATTTCTTTCGATTGCCATTCTGAAAGGCATGTGATGACTGGAAAGTTATACTATTTTGGTGTTGTGATATTTTCCTAACATTAAAAATCCAATATTATATCTAAAACCATTCTTTGGTTAAAGTACAGAATGTTGGTAAAATTTTTAGTTAAAAATGTATTAACAAATCAAAACATTTCTTGATTTTTCCCAGAATTTTCTGAGATTATAGCAGATTTATTTCTATGCTAAAGCTAAGAATAGGAACCTTTTTTCCCAACAGGGATCTTGAATTTCGAGATTCGGCACAGCGCTTAGATTTAATAGTGGAAAGGGGAACATATTTCAAACTGCCTATATTTTAGAGCATTTTCTACTCTCTTTTCCTATACAACAACAAAATAATAGTTATGGGAACTCATATTAATTTGTATTCCTATCAAAAATAGTTTTTTTTCTTAATAAAAGGAGTGTTGTCAAAATAAAGATTAGTGGCAATGCAGTTTTTTTTTACAAACCTAACTTAATCTAAATAGTCGAAAATAATTTGTTAACAAATTCAAGTTTGAAATCATACAGTATTTGAAAAATTGTATATTTTCAGAAAATAGCAATCACAGATACATTTAAGTTATATAGACATTTACAACAGTACAACCAAGCTATACTCTCATAATCAACATTTATAATTTTAATTATCTATTATACAAATATCTAACTCAATGACATTATAAAATACACCAATAATACATTTGCTTATTTGTTTACACAACAGAACATTATCTTAAAATGAGAAATTGTCAATTCAATAATTGTATCTCTTGTATATACACTCCAAAGATCTTATAATAAGGATTTGTGGGAGCTACTTTTTCAGTGTCTGCCTTCGCCTTGTTGAGAGCTGAGACAACGCACATTTAGACCGTGCATCTTTGAGTTTTGAGTGTTGGTTAAAAAAATGTTTAAAATAATATTTGCAGCTTTTATTGTAAATGTATTAATGAATGTTTAAAAACTGGTCCTGGTTTCCGAACAGTTGTGTATGCTTAGCCTTTTTATGATAGCTATTATAATTATATATTAATAACATAGGTGGTGACATGGTGGTCTAGGGGTAAGGTGTTGGACTTCAATCCTCGGTCCCGGCAAAGATTTATCTGATTACCAAACCCTTCCTTCACCTCTGACAAGACATCTTGTGAATGTGGGGAAAACGTTGACTATCTGTTCGCCGCAAATAATTAGGATGGAATAAGGGGAAGAAGTGTTTTATTGATGGATCAAAGTCAGTACATACTGATTTATCAGTATAAAAACAGGATCTAGTTCACTGTTCGACGGTTGCGTGTTAGTTTCATTTTGCCGTGTTGCTCCTATATTCAGGAGGAGGGGGTTAAAATCCCGTGAAGTAAAGAACCATAATTTGAATTCTGATACTTAAATTTAAAACATATATATTTATAATCTTTGTAATTATTCTTATAAATCCAATGAGCCACTCATTCTTTGGACTATACAAAAAACATCACATGAAGATAAATAAGAGAAAAAAGTATATATTTATTGTACATATATTAGTTACTAATAAAATGGTGATGGACAATTTAATTTCTTAAAATATGTATAACTATGTACAAAAATAAAGTTTAAACATTACACTCAAGATAAAATTTAATTTAACTAAAATTAATTCAGCTCTGATACATGAAGTTTAAATCCAAAACAATTATTACAATGTTTAGTGCCTGATTAGTAGTCTCAACTGAAAAAGTTCCAAAATCAGCTTTACAATATAAAAACCTTGAAGCAACATATTTAATTTCTGAGTAAGTGTGAATTTTCCATCTCCATATTAAACAAAGCCCGTAATGTTTAACCCTAAATATCGCAACAATTAAAGTTGTATCAAGTTCTACAAGCTTACCAATGATATACTGTAAATTCAAGCAACTTTTTTGATGGAAACCTAAAATTTTTAATCATTACTGAGCACTATTGATTGAAAGCAAGGATTATATACTTAGTATTGACACGTGTTTCTGAATTATCGCTTTACATGGTGGGGCTGCGTGAAGCTAACCTCTTAGTACGTTGTAAATAAAGAACTAATTCGGAGACTGCTGGATTTAAACCACTAAATATTGACAAATGTTTCAGGATTAGTGCCTTACATGGTGAGATAAGCTTCACGAATCTCTACCAAGGTGCATTAGCGGTAGTTTTTTAAATGTGAAATTCACTGATGTGCTATTAAAAATTCATAAGAAATTAAATTTAAGACTAATATTTGTTCACATGACTTCATAATAATAAAATGGTACTGAAATAATTGTTTTAAATTTTTTAATTAAATTATTAGATTTTTTTTTTCAAAAATACAAGTTTTATGTTACAATAATTAATACTTGAACATGCTCGACAATATTAAATCCTGTATTATTTTGCATGCATATAATATGTCCTGGCAATAAAATGCTCAGATAATTACACCTTTTGTCAGATTTTTGAGCTACATGCTGAAATACAAACTATGTAAAATGTAAGGCAAAGCATAGTGATTGCTTAGACTTAACCAATTTTATATAAAGTCACCATTATATTCAATTTACAGAAAATATTTACTGGTTAAAAGAAAATAACTATTTAATAAAAGCATGTAATAAATTTCTGTGATCTTGGTAATTGATGATTATTGACCAAAACACAATTAGACCCTACATCATTTCGGAATAGTAAATTCGGCTTTATGTTTTTCTACTGTCAGAAATGTTCAAATATACCTTTTATAGGCTTTTGATTTTGTAGTTTTATATTATTCATAGAAAAAATCTTTCTTAAAAAGTGACCTTATCTATCCACATATTATGCTTTGTAAAGACAACTGACTTACTTACTAACAGAGGTGGTAACAGTTCATCAAGCCAGCAAAAACCTAATATTCAAGAACATAGAGAAACTATAGATGGCAACTCTATGTCTCCTTCTGAAGATACTATAGATTGCAACTCTATGTCTCCTTCTGAAGAAACTATAGATTGCAACTCTATGTCTCCTTCTGAAGAAACTATAGATTGCAACTCTGTGTCTCCTTCTGAAGAAACTATAGATTGCAACTCTGTGTCTCCTTCTGAAGAAACTATAGATTGCAACTCTGTCTCCTTTTGAAGAAACTATAGATTGCAACTCTATGTCTCCTTCTGAAGAAACTATAGATTGCAACTCTGTGTCTCCTTCTGAAGAATCTATAGACTGCAACTCTATGTCTCCTTCTGAAGAAACTATAGATTGCAACTCTATGTCTCCTTCTGGAGAAACTATAGATTGCAACTCTATGTCTCCTTCTGAAGAAACTATAGATTGCAACTCTGTCTCCTTCTGAAGAAACTATAGATTGCAAACTCTATGTCTCCTTCTGAAGAAACTATAGACTGCAACTCTGTGTCTCGTTCTGAAGAAACTATAGATTGCAACTCTCTCTCCTTCTGAAGAAACTATAGATTGCAACTCTATGTCTCCTTCTGAAGAAACTATAGATTGCAACTCTATGTCTCCTTCTGAAAAAACTATAGATTGCAACTCTGTGTCTCCTTCTGAAGAAACTATAGATTGCAACTCTGTGTCTCCTTCTGAAGAAACTATAGATTGCAACTCTATGTCTCCTTCTGAAGAAACTATAGATTGCAACTCTATGTCTCCTTCTGAAGAAACTATAGATTGCAACTCTTTGTCTCCTTCTGAAGAAACTATAGATTGAAACTCTGTCTCCTTCTGAAGAAACTATAGATTGCAACTCTGTCTCCTTCTGAAGAAACTATAGATTGCAACTCTTTGTCTCCTTCTGAAGAAACTATAGATTGCAACTCTTTGTCTCCTTCTGAAGAAACTATAAATGGCAACTCTATGTCTCCTTCTGAAGAAACTATAGATTGCAACTCTGTCTCCTTCTGAATAAACTATATATTGCAACTCTTTGTCTCCTTCTGAAGAAACTATAGATTGCAACTCTATGTCTCCTTCTGAAGAAACTATAGATTGCAACTCTGTCTCCTTCTGAAGAAACTATAGATTGCAAACTCTATGTCTCCTTCTGAAGAAACTATAGATTGAAACTCTGTCTCCTTCTGAAGAAACTATAGATTGCAACTCTTTGTCTCCTTCTGAAGAAACTATAGATGGCAACTCTGTGTCTCCTTCTGAAGAAACTATAGATTGCAACTCTGTCTCGTTCTGAAGAAACTATAGATTGCAACTCTCTCTCCTTCTGAAGAAACTATAGATTGCAACTATGTCTCCTTCTGAAGAAACTATATATTGCAACTCTGTGTCTCGTTCTGAAGAAACTATAGATTGCAACTCTCTCTCCTTCTGAAGAAACTATAGATTGCAACTCTGTCTCCTTCTGAAGAAACTATAGATTGCAACTCTATGTCTCCTTCTGAAGAAAGGTGAGTTCCTACATAATTTTATGGCGTAGGCCATAGACTATAATCATCTCTTTGCTGACTTGCAATAACTTTTATTGCTCGAGTATTCAAGCTTGGGTAAAAAAACTTTATAATAAATATAAAGTTCTAAAAAGCGGTACATATATTTTCTAGATAACCAAATTAATAATTCCTAAGACGAAAAGACCAAAAATGCTTACCAAAACCTTATTTATTAGGTATAGGTCTACCAATAGTTGTTTACATTTTTATTATAGGAATATTCATAGTTATACATATCAAATAATCACCTCTCCACATTCGGGCACACCTCCCAGCATCTTATCTGATAGTATCGGTATCATCCCTCTACATTCGGGCACACCTCCCAGCATCTTATCTGATAGTATCGGTATAATCCCTCTACATTCGGGCACACCTCCCAGCATCTTATCTGATAGTATCGGTATCATCCCTCTACATTCGGGCAAACCTCCCATCATCTTATCTGATACTATCGGTATCATTCCTCTACATTCGGGCACATCTCCCACCATCTTATCTGATAGTATCGGTATCCTCCCTCTACATTGGGCACACCTCCCATCATCTTATCTGATACTATCGGTATCATCCCTCTTCATTCGGGCACACCTACCATCATCTTATCTGATACTATCGGTGTCATCCCTCTACATTCGGGCAGACCTCCCAGCATCTTATCTGATAGTATCGGTATCATCCCTCTACATTCGGGCAGACCTCCCAGCATCTTATCTGATAGTATCGGTATCATCCCTCTACATTCAGGCACACCTACCATCATCTTATCTGATACTATCGGTATCATCCCTCTTCATTCGGGCACACCTCCCAGCATCTTATCTGATAGTATCGGTATCATCCCTCCTCATTCGGGCACACCTCCCAGCATCTTATCTGATAGTATCGGTATCATCCCTTTACATTCGGGCACACCTCCCAGCATCTTATCTGATAGTATCGGTATCATCCCTCTATATTCGGGCACACCTCCTAGCATCTTATCTGATAGTATCGGTATCATCCCTCTTCATTCGGGCACACCTACCATCATCTTATCTGATAGTATCGGTATCATCCCTCTTCATTCGGACACAACTACCATCATCTTATCTGATACTATCGGTATCATCCCTCTACATTCGGGCACACCTCCCAGCATCTTATCTGATACTATCGGTATCATCCCTCTACATTCGGGCACACCTCCCAGCATCTTATCTGATACTATCGGTATCATCCCTCTACATTCGGGCACACCTCCCAGCATCTTATCTGATACTATCGGTATCATCCCTCTTCATTCGGGCACACCTACCAGCATCTTATCTGATAGTATCGGTATCATCCCTCCTCATTCGGGCACACCTCCCAGCATCTTATCTGATAGTATCGGTATCACCTCTCCACATTCGGGCACACCTCCCAGCATCTTATCTGATACTATCGGTATCATCCTTCTTCATTCGGGCACACCTACCATCATCTTTTCTGATACTACGGTATCATCCCTCTTCATTCGGGCACACCTACCATCATCTTATCTGATAGTATCGGTATCCTCCCTCTACATTCGGGCACATCTCCCAGCATCTTATCTGATACTATCGGTATCATCCCTCTTCATTCGGGCACACCTACCATCATTTTATCTGATACTATCGGTATCATCCCTCTTCATTCGGACACAACTACCATCATCTTATCTGATACTATCGGTATCATCCCTCTTCATTCGGGCACACCTATCATCATCTTATCTGATACTATCGGTATCATCCCTCTTCATTCGGGCACACCTACCAGCATCTTATCTGATACTATCGGTATCATCCCTCTACATCCAGAGCACACCTCCCAGCATCTTATCTGTTAGTATCGGTATCCCTCCCTCTACATTCGGGCACACCACCCAGCATCTTATCTGATACTATCAGTATCATCCCTCTACATTCGGGCACACCTCCCAGCATCTTATCTGATACTATCAGTATCATCCCTCTACATTCGGGCACACCTATCATCATCTTATCTGATACTATCGGTATCATCCCTCTTCATTCGGGCACATCTCCCAGCATCTTATCTGATACTATCGGTATCATCCCTCTTCATTCGGGCACACCTACCATCATTTTATCTGATACTATCGGTATCATCCCTCTTCATTCGGGCACACCTACCATCATCTTATCTGATACTATCGGTATCATCCCTCTTCATTCGGGCACACCTATCATCATCTTATCTGATACTATCGGTATCATCCCTCTTCATTCGGGCACACCTCCCAGCATCTTATCTGATAGTATCGGTATCCCTCCCTCTACATTCGGGCACACCTCCTAGCATCTTATCTGATACTATCAGTATCATCCCTCTACATTCGGGCACACCTCCCAGCATCTTATCTGATACTATCAGTAGCATCCCTCTACATCCAGAGAACATCTCCCAGCATCTTATCTGATACTATCAGTATCCTCCCTCTACATCCAGAGCACACCTCCCAGCATCTTATCTGATACTATCAGTATCATCCCTCTACATTCGGGCACACCTCCCAGCATCTTATCTGATACTATCAGTATCATCCCTCTACATCCAGAGAACATCTCCCAGCATCTTATCTGATACTATCAGTATCCTCCCTCTACATCCAGAGCACACCTCCCAGCATCTTATCTGAAACTATCAGTATCATCCCTCTACATTCGGGCACACCTCCCAGCTGGTGTATAAAGGGGTATTTGGTCCTGAATGGTCGATTTCCACTCACTCTTCACATTAATGCGGGTACAATTTCCTTGAAATTAATCTTCTATATATATTCTATAACACATTAGCGTATTATTTAGTGGATATGCAAATAATCCGCAACAGGTAGTCTGATAGTTATGGAAAATTAACCTAAAAAATGCTACATTTAGATACAAAGTTGAAAAATAAAGTTATAAGTAGCCAATTATTTAATGTACAGGAATGTAAATCACTATTTAATATACAAGAGCAGCCTTACTAGCAACTTGAAACAGTAATGTTCTTATTTCTTTTAAACAACTCGAACACTGTCTAAATTTGGAAGTATATTGGTTGTCTATCGAGCCAGTGGGATGTTTGGAAATATTAAGAGGCAAAGCTACCGCTTTTACTGGAGAATGAATCATCCCGGCCTTGAGTCGCAAGTCTTTCGTCCTTCCTCTTTCACTAATCTGTTACGAACTCACCGAAAGAAAGAAAGATAAGTAAGGAGAAGAGGTGACATATTTTATTTACTCCCAAAAGGCGACGAGGTATTTCTAGCTGCACATGTAGCACCCTTAATAATTGTAATGAGACAAGGAAAACTCTAATTCTGGTTAATTTTATTTTAAACTTCTCCATAAAGTAGTAAGATACTCGTTTGCAACTGTATTGTGTTTAGCTCTTAACTTTGGATCTAATTAACAGTACTATTTTCTTTTATTATACTTCAACATACAACTTTCATTAAGGTTTAATATTTATTATTTATATACATATCAAATATGTTTTCTCAAATGGTAATTATTTTGTTAATAGTATTAGTTGGGCTTTTTTGATTAAATTTTCATTTCTTTCAAAGTTCAAGGAAATAATTATTCTTTCAAAATGTCTTTAAAATTTAAGGAAACAATTATTATTTAAAAGGATGGTTTCTGTTTAATTTAAAACACAAACAAGTTTAATCAATTGTCCTGTTATAAATATTGTGACTCTACTATCCATATAGAAGAATAATTACCATTTAAGTTTACTAACCCATAAGGCAAGTCTATTTTCTTTTTTACCCCTTCACTTAATTTATAATAAACTATAATTTTATAATCTAGAGTGTTTCTGAAGAATTGACCTTAATTTTTTTTAAACAAATTCTTGTTTTTTTTTAACTTGAGATGGGTCAGCTCAATTCTTCAATACTTTGCTTCTTCTTATTCTTCGCTTAAGATCTGGTTCCTAAGTTTTTAGTTATTTAAGTTAAAAATTATTAATAAATACATACAACGAAAGGAGTGGCCTATTGTTAAACAAATGGAGGTGTAAAGGTCCTCACACACGCTCATGCCCCGCTTGTCATGCCAGAACCGTCATTCCGGGCTTGCCTGGTTTCACCACACACGGGTCATGCTGGGACTGTCATCCCCTACTACGTGAACTGTACATTTTGTACTCACGAGAATTTGTCAACAATGGAGTGTTGCAGCGATAGAACAAAATCAACGTCTCTACCCTCATATACTGTTTTCATTAAATCAACCATTTTCTGATAAGCCTCGTCCATTATAAACTTATTACTACACTCTTTACTTTTCACTTTCCACAAAACTGGAAACGATTTTGTCATCTGTACAGATTGACAAAGTTCGTCATGAATTCAACAGAGATAAATTTAGGATTGGAAGTCATGATAAAATGAATAGCGACCTCCAGCACACAAAACAACAAAGAGATGAATGCTAAAAGTGTGGGCTCAGTAAATTCAATGCGCAAGTGTAGGTCATTAATCGGTTTTGGCTTGTCTGCTTTGTCATAACTCCAGGCATGACAGCAAATATCAAATGGGTCATCCGTCATTCCTGGCATGAATGACCCACTCACGGTCAGTTTTGGAATGAACAGTCCAACTTGACAAGCTTGGCATCAAGTTGGGGCATGACCGCATGTGGGGATCTTTAGGCTAGTAAATATTTTATTTAGTTAAAAGAATATGTGAGTTTACACATGACTTGTGTAGTTAGTCATGTCACATTCAAACCCTAATGGGGAAAATAAAATTGATGTAGATTGGTTTTTAAACTGAGAACTAAGAACTGATATAATAAGATTAGAACTGGCAAATTCTTAGTTCAGTAGTTTTTACTCTTAAAATTAAAAATTAATACAAAAGTCCTCGAGCTAGTGGAATATTAGACACACTTAAATGACCAATCAAAAAGCCTGAACACCAATAATCATAATGATATTTTTAAATGATTTATTTTGTGACTAATTTATGTCTATTTTTAAAATTCATATCATTTGACCCGCTGTAAAAATGTCTTCGTCTATGATGTACTTGTAACATCATCCTGAAATTTTAAAAAAAGCACAATATTAGGACAGTGCTTTTGCCAAAATGAATAAAATAATGCTCCAAAAGAAACAATCTGACATCTTGGCTCAGTCGGTAGTGTGTTGCTTACTGAGCTATGGGCTCCACGTTCAGTTCCCAGCATGGCCGAAAAAAATATCATTGGTGAAATGTGGGTTTAACCATTCACATTGATAAATTGACGGCCAGGGACTGGATGTTGTGTCCGTCCTAGTGTTAAGATAATAAGGAGTATGAAGCTACGACAGGACTAGCCAGCCGGTAGCGTAAACACTGGACATCTCACATCACCATAAGCTGTATAATTGCTCACAACGGAGAGACTATACATCACAAAGTTTTATTATGAAATTGGCACAATTGTTTGTTCTGGTTTTTTGGAAACAATATTTCACCAATAAAATCCCCACCTGCATCAGTTATCAGTAGTATTCAACCTAAGGTATTCGCACCCCCCTGGGGTATGCCAAGATATCTTAAGAGATATATAAAATCTAAATATATGCAACCCGCCTCGATGGCGTAGTTGGCTAACGCGCTTGTCGTGTTGAGCTCGACTGCTGAGGATGGGGAGATCGAGGTACGAATCTCGGTCGGGTGAACTGGGGGGGGGGGGG
>CABFVX010003358.1:16246-42465 GCA_902151425.1 Timema shepardi
GTTTCCTAAATGGTTTTCCACTCTCCCTCCACGCAAATGCGGGTTCACTTCCTCTAATTCAACCTTCCCAATTCCTAATCCATTAGCGTAATTAGTACTTAAAGCGTATAACCCGAACGGGTAGTAAGGCGCAGTGCTAAATATTATTATTATTATTAAATATATGTATACAATTATATATATATATATATATATATAAATTCAGGGTTAGCACAAGACACCTGTACATAATACATGTGATCTGGGAGTGCCACTCTCTCCCTCTCTCTCCCTCCTAAATGTAATTTATAGAATATGTATAAATGCATCATGCGTCAACAACTTTGGGGGTAAAATTTGAAGATAAATTATATCTGGGGGTACACGAACAAAAAAGGTTGAATAGCACTGGTCTAAAGCTATCGCTCGTGTTAAGACTGGATTACTAGTGACAGGGCGACCAAGGTTCAAATCTCTTTTGGGTGTACTAGTCATATTTTCTTATAAATGCTTTCCCAATCTCCCACATTCAAATGCAGGTACATTTCCTCAAGTTCGACCTTGCTCATTCCTGCCTTATTAAGTATAATTGAATGTAAATATCCCTGGAATTTTACCAAGAAATATATAGCAAAATGGAGTTCACATTCATATTCTGAATACGAAAACGTTTATAATTAATTTGCTAATAGTGGCTCACCTGCTTATTTTCGACAATTAAGAGTATCATGGTATGAGGCAGATAAACATATAAATAACCTTGACAGGCTGTCCAAAATGTTATCAAACCTACTTTTATGTACTATTATCCATGCAAATCATGCATCCTTGCAATTTTCATAGAGACAATTTTTAAAGTTTATAAAAATAAATATATCAAGTGAACTTTTTGGCTGTCCTTGATTTATTTTGATTTCACCCAACAATTAATTGGACTCACTTTGTCTGGCCCGGCTAAGTGTCCGTTAATGTTGGGACCTTGGCTGTAAGTTGTTGTGTTTGCAATGTTGTCACCACTGTTCGCCCCTGCGTTATGTACTGGTAGAGTGGCGACTCTGTAGTTGACGTCAGGATGGACAAAGTAATCTCGTCTGTTTTCTGGAGGGGGCTGAAAGAGGGCTGCATTTGGGCCATTGCTGGATTAACTGGAAAAAAAAAGATTTGATATTAATGGTCCATTTTTTATAGGAAGAGTCTTTTAAGGAAATTCAAACGTATTTATTTTGTTGTCAACATTGAAAACATTTTAATTCTTTTATTAGTGTTTTTTATAGATATTGGTAATGTTTATCTGATAGTGACAGCTGCATTTTACTTAACCTAATGTATGGATATGTAAAAGTAGATCTGGGCTGTATCCGAATAGTCTACTTATGTGCGTTGGTTCGTGGCGTTGATAGCTGCATTGGCAATCACGTGACCAAGTGTAGATCTGTCCGAATAGTCGCGGACTAGACCTATGCAGTTTTCTTGTGGCGTTGGTAACCATGGATACGAACGCTACGAGCCATGTGGCTTTGGTGCGGTGTTTGACTGGCAATTGTTTTAGTATTATTGTTTCGTCTGTTGGGCACCGACTTGCACAAATTATTCGGTAGGAAGCAGCACTGTGGGCCCAAGTGTTTTGCCGTTCGAATAGTTTGATGCAGTCTTCACTATGAAAACAGCAAGAAATGTAAAATTATCAAGACTGCATGAAGTCAAGTGTACTTGACTATTCGGATACAGTCCTAGTAACCTTTCAAGCTGTCAGATAAGGTTCTTCCTATGCAAGTTGGACTCTAACACAACGAGCAGTTCTGACCATGATATATGGGCAGCCTCCTACATTCATTTGTCTGAAGTTCTCGCCTGCTTAAGCTATTAATAGCAAGTTAATATTGAGAAAGGCAGGATTTAAAAGAAAGTGTCAAACATCTGTGAGCAGGGAGAACAAGAAACAATTTAAAAAAAACACTTTCTACATCCAGCCAAGAGTCAAACCCTGATCTCCCTGTGGCTGGTGAATGATACAAGGTAAGACTGACATCTTTGTCCACATGTACATTGTTGTGGGCTTTAATCTATTGCAGCATTTTTCTACCATTTTAATATGTACCCCTTCATTATAAACACTTTAATTAAGGTGCGGCTGAATAGAAGACCAAATTTCATTTTGGGTGTTAATCTTCCTTCTCGAACTGAGTACCTGCTGGAGGAGAGGTAATACCCCCACCACTCTACTACTGCCCCCACCCTGGAGGAGAGGTAATACCCCCACCCCTCTACTACTTTCCCCACCCTGGAGGAGAGGTAATACCCCCACCACTCTACTACTTTCCCCACCCTTGAGGAGAGGTAATACCCCCACCACTCTACTACTTTCCCCACCCTGGCGTGTGTCACTCTGTTGGTCGAATGGTTTTTTGTATTCTGAACTAGGCCTACAAACAACCAAAGACTGGCCGGCCGCCTCTACCTGAAGTTTTTGGGTTCACAAAGGATTTGAATAAGCTTTTTCCTATTTCTAATATGCAGTACTTAGAAAATTGTTTTATTGTTCTTAGTAAATTGAAACCATTTTAAATCTGCGTTTAATGAAGACATAATTATTATATGCTTATGTCTATGCCTATATGCCTATTGCTTACTGCTATGTTGTTAGAAAACCAATTTTGTGGCCAAATGTATAATGTAATGACTCCCTAGATTTTTTTAATCAATTGGAAAGTTATTCATGCACTTTCTAATCACGCTGAAAATTGTCTATATTAGCACATGACTTAAAATTTTTTTTTAAATTATAGTCGTAGATGTATCGTGCCCTTTCTGAATAATTACTGGAAAAGTGACTATATAAACGCACGACTCACAAACTAACATAATCCTAGGACAGACCTCGAGACTGTAAATTAATCAAAATATGATAAATACTACTCCCCAACGGGAAATAAACAATTAGCTTAGTAAGAGGATGCACTAAGTATTTGATTCAATTATCTAAAGCAGCGGTTACCAAACTATACGCGTATTACTAGTGGTACATACAATTATTCAGGTAGTACGCCATGAGAAGCCAAATAAAACAAGCAAATTCAAATTGTAAAAAGATAATGTCTCATCAAATACTATAAATATATTACGACCAAGTAAAACCAAAACTAAAAAAGATTTATAAAGTTGTTTTGAGGGGTATATATCAGTTTTTTTTAAATATTTCTTTAATACATGTACCATATTACCCCAATTGATTGATTAGAAATGTACCCTGTTATCCCAATTGATTGATTAGAAATGTACCCTGTTATCCCTATTGATTGAGTAGAAATGTAACCTGTTACCCCTATTGATTGAGTAGAAATGTACCCTGTTACCCCTATTGATTGAGTAGAAATGTACCCTGTCACCCTATTGATTGAGTATAAATGTACCCTGTTACCCCTATTGATTGAGTAGAAATGTACCCTGTTAACCTTAATGATTGAGTAGAAATTTACCCTGTTAACCATAATGATTGAATAGAAATGTACCCTGTTACCCCTATTGATTGAGTAGAAATGTACCTGTGTTAACCTTAATGATTGAGTAGAAATGTACCCTGTTATACCTATTGATTGAGTAGAAATGTACCTTGTTATCCCTATTGATTGATTAGAAATGTACCCTGTTATCCCTATTGATTGGGTAGAAATGTACCCTGTTACCTCTATTGATTGAGTAGAAATGTACCCTGTTATACCTATTGATTGAGTAGAAATGTACCTGTGTTAACCTTAATGATTGACTATAAATGTACCCTGTTACCCCTATTGATTGAGTAGAAATGTACCCTGTTAACCTTCATGAATGAATAGAAATGTACCCTGTTACCCCTATATTGAGTAGAAATGTACCCTCTTAACCTTAATGATTGAATAGAAATGTACCCTGTTAACCTTAATGATTGAATAGAAATGTACCCTGTTAACCTTAATGATTGAGTATTAATGTACCCTGATACCCCTATTGATTGAGTATAAATGTACCCTGTTACCCCTATTGATTGAGTAGAAATGTACCCTGTTACCCCTATTGATTGAGTAGAAATGTACCCTGTTAACCTTAATTGTTGAGTAGAAATGTACCCTATTACCCCTATTGATTGAGTAGAAATGTACCCTATTACCCCTATTGATTGAGTAGAAATGTACCCTATTACCCCTATTGATTGAGTAGAAATGTACCCTATTACCCCTATTGATTGAGTAGAAATGTACCCTATTACCCCTATTGATTGAGTAGAAATGTACCCTCTACCCCTATTGATTGAGTAGAAATGTACCCTGTTAACCTTAATGATTGAATAGAAATGTAACCTATTACCCCTATTGATTGAGTAGAAATGTACCCTATAACCCCTATTGATTGAGTAGAAATGTACCCTGTTATCCCTATTGATTGAGTAGAAATGTACCCTATTACCCCTATTGATTGAGTAGAAATGAACCCTGTTAACCTTTATGATTGAGCATAAATGTACCCTGTTACCCCTATTGATTGAGTAGAAATGTACCCTGTTAACCTTAATTATTGAGTAGAAATGTACCCTATTTCCCTATTGATTGAGTAGAAATGCACCCTGTTAACCTTAATGATTGAATAGAAATGTACCCTGTTAACCTTAATTATTGAGTAGAAATGTACCCTGTTACCCCTATTTATTGAGTAGAAATGTACCCTGTTACCCCTATTTATTGAGTAGAAATTTACCCTGTTAACCTTAATGATTGAGTATAAATGTACCCTGTTAACCTTAATGATTGAGTAGAAATGTACCCTGTTATCCCTATTGATTGAGTAGAAATATACCCTGTTACCCCTATTGATTGAGTAGAAATGTACCCTGTTACCCCTATTGATTGAGTAGAAATGTACCCTGTTAACCTTAATGATTGAGTATAAATGTACCCTGTTAACCTTAATGATTGAGTATAAATGTACCCTGTTACCCCTATGGATTGAGTAGAAATGTACCTTGTTACCCCTATTGATTGAGTATAAATGTACCCTGTTAACCTTAATGATTGAGTAGAAATGTACCCTGTTAAACTTAATGATTAAGTATAAATGTACCCTGTTACCCCTATTGATTTAGTAGAAATGTACCCTGCTACCCCTATTGATTGAGTAGAAATGTACCCTGTTATCCCTATTGATTGAGTAGAAATATACCATATTACCCCCATTGATTGAGTAGAAATGTACTCTGTTACCCCTATTGATTGAGTAGAAATGTACCCTGGTAACTTTAATGATTGAATATAAATGTACCCTCTTAACCTTAATGATTGAGTATAAATGTACTCTGTTAACCATAATGATTGAGTATAAATGTACCCTGTTACCCCTATTGATTGAGTATAAATGTACCCTTTTAATTTTAATGATTGAAAAGAAATGTACCCTGTTAACCTTAATGATTGAGTATAAATGTACCCTGTTAACCTTAATGATTGAGTATAAATGTACCCTGTTAACCTTAATGATTGAGTATAAATGTACCCTGTTACCTCTATTGATTGAGTATAAATGTACCCTGTTAACCTTAATGATTGAATAGAACTGTACCTTGTTAACCTTAATGATTGAATAGAAATGTACCCTGTTAACCTTAATGATTGAGTATAAATGTACCCTATTACCCCTATTGATTGAGTAGAAATGTACCCTATTACCCCTATTGATTGAGTAGAAATGTACACTATTACCCCTATTGATTGAGTAGAAATGTACCCTATTTGCCCTATTGATTGAGTAGAAATGTATCCTGTTAACCTTAATGATTGAATAGAAATGTACCCTGTTAACCTTAATGATTGAATAGAAATGTACCCTGTTAACCTTAATGATTGAGTAACCTATTGATTGAGTAGAAATGTACCCTGTTATCCCTATTGATTGAGTTGAAATGTACCCTGTTAACCTTAATGATTGAGTAGAAATGTACCCTATTACCCCTATTGATTGAGTAGAAATGTACCGTGTTAACCTTAATGATTGAGTAGAAATGTACCCTAATACCCCTATTGGTTGAGTAGAAAAATACCCTATTACCCCTATTGATTGAGTAGAAATGTACCCTGTTACCCCTATTGATTGAGTAGAAATGTACCCTGTTAACTTTAATGATTAAGTAGAAATGTACGCTATTACCCCTATTGATTGAGTAGAAATGTACCCTGTTACCCCTATTGATTGAGTAGAAATGTACCCTGTTAACCTTAATGATTGAGTAGAAATGTACCCTATTACCCCTATTGATTGAGTAGAAATGTACCCTATTACCCCTATTGATTGACTAGAAATGTACCCTGTTAACCTTTATGATTGAGTATAATTGTACCCTGTTACCCCTATATTGAGTAGAAATGTACCCTGTTAACCTTAATGTTTGAGTAGAAATGTACCCTGTTATACCTATTGATTGAGTAGAAGTGTACCCTGTTAACCTTTATGATTGAGTATAATTGTACCCTGTTACCCCTATATTGAGTGTAAATGTACCTTGTTATCCCTATTGATTGAGTAGGAATGTACCCTGTTATCCCTATTGATTGAGTAGGAATGTACCTTGTTACCCCTATTGATTGAGTAGGAATGTACCCTGTTATCCCTATTGATTGAGTAGGAATGTACCCTGTTATCCCTATTGATTGAGTAGAAATGTACCCTGTTAACCTTAATGATTGAGTATAAATGTACCCTGTTAACCTTAATGATTGAGTAGAAATGTACCTTGTTAACCTTAATGATTGAGTAGAAATGTACCCCGTTAACCTTAATTATTGAGTAGAAATGTACCCTGTTCTCCCTATTGATTGAGTAGAAATGTACCCTGTTACCCCTATTGATTGAGTAGAAATGTACCTTGTTAACGTTAATGATTGAGTATAAATGTACCCTGTTACCCATAATGATTGAATAGAAATGTAACTTTTTACCCCTATTGATTGAGTAGAAATGTACCTTGTTAACCTTAATGATTGAGTATAAATGTACCCTGTTACCCATAATGATTGAATAGAAATGTACCCTGTTATCCCTATTGATTGAGTATAAATGTACCCTGTTAACCATAGTGATTAAATAGAAATGTTCCCTGTTATCCCTATTGATTGAGTAGAAATGTACCTTCTTAACCTTAATGATTGAGTAGAAATGTACCCTGTTATCCCTATTGATTGAATAGAAATGTACCCTGTTAACCATAATGATTGAATAGAAATGTAACTTTTTACCCCTATTGATTGAGTAGAAATGTACCCTGTTATCCCTATTGATTGAGTAGAAATTTACCCTGTTAACCTTAATGATTGAGTAGAAATGTACCCTGTTACCCCTATTGATTGAGTAGAAATTTACCCTGTTAACCTTAATGATTGAGTATAAATGTTCCCTCTTATTCTTAATGATTGAGTATAAATGTACCTATTTACCCCTATTATTATTTTTATTATTATTAGCACCGCGTCTTACTACCCGTTCGGGTTATACGCACTTACGCTAATGTGTAATGGTAGGGTGATTGTGAGATGAAATGGAGGACCTACAGTTTAACGTGGAATCCGAACCACGGTGGAGACCTGGCATTCCTCACATTCACAAGATGTCTTGTCAGAGGTGATGGAAGGGATTGGTAATCAGATAAATCTTTGCCGGGACCTGGGATTGAACCCCGGCCGCCAGCATAGAAGTCTGACACCTTACCCCTAGACCACCAGGTCACCATATTACCCCTATTGATTGAGTAGAAATTTACCCTGTTAACCTTAATGATTGAGTATAATTGTACCCTGTTACCCCTATTGATTGAGTATAAATGTATCCTGTTAATTTTAATGATTGAGTAGAAATGTACCCTGTTAACCTTAATGATTGAGTAGAAATGTACCCTGTTAACCTTAAAGATTGAGTAGAAATGTACCCTATTACCCCTATTGATTGAGTAGAAATGCACCCTGTTAACCTTAATGATTGAGTATAAATGTACCCTGCTATCCCTATTGATTGAGTAGAAATGTTAAATAATGATAACTAAAAACGGTTAATTTATAAATGGTGGTGTGTCATTATGTTCCTGGGTGCTATTAAAATGTACCTAAATATTAAATATTCAGCACTATATTGGTGGAACTCCAAAATATGGAAATCCTTTGGGTGGTCTACATATTTTCTTGTATATTATTACAGATTTAGATACATATTTTGTTATATAATGCTATATAAAAATCCCAGCTTTACTCATTACAATAGCTACTTTTATTGCAGGAACATAGCACTATATAAATATCTATTAGCCATTACATTAAAACACATTTTTTGAATATATTAAAATATAATACATTTTTAATCAATATTGGTATTTTTGTGACATTTATTATAATAAAGAGTAAAAATCCACACAATTACTTTGTTTCTAAAATATTTGGCTAATTTGATTTAGACATTTGTGCATTCAAAATACATTCTGGATTTTTATTTTCATTGAGCTAGTGTTGTTAGGATCCATTAGCTCTAGCAATATGCAATTTAAATAAAATCTAGCTAATTTTGATTCCATTTCAATTCTCCAAAAGTCATCATCTTTTTATAATATTTCACCTAACATACTTTTTTTTTTGGCCGTATGACAAGTTGTTATTATTATTAGCACCGCGTCTTACTACCCGTTGGGGTTATACGCACTTACGCTAATGTGTAATGGTAGGGTGATTGTGAGATGAAATGGAGGACCTACAGTTTAACGTGGAATCCGAACCACGGTGGAGGCCTGGCATTCCTCACATTCACAAGATGTCTTGTCAGATGTGAAGGAAGGGTTTGGTAATCAGATAAATCTGTGCCGGGACCGAGGCGTATGACAAGTAAACAGTACTTTTGTCGGGTGATGTGAAGCTAATAATAATTATACTAAGGAAAGGACGCTGTAATAAATTCCATTCATAACGTGATGGTACGTGTAATGTCCGTTTAATACTACTAGTCACAGTAAGTTAATTAAGTCTTATAGAAATTAGGAATGGAAAAGGGCGATAGAGAGAACATTGTAATCAAAATGTATTCCAGCGAGGGTGAGGGAATTGTGTTACATTCTCAATATTCGAATGAAAATTTATTATTTTGAAATGTGTTGCGTTGAAGGGATTTTTATTCAGCGCTGATACAAGTTAGGTTTAGTTGAGGTGTGAGGTCTGTTCCGAGACGAACCCAGATTGCTCAGGACAGATGTTGTTGAGACAGGCTGTATCCAAATAGTCTGAGGACACTTGTTAAGGATATAATATAATATATTGTACAATTTGTTCCTTAAATGCTACATGTTTTTTTCACTTTTGTGAAATAAAACTCACCTAGCCCATGAAACTTTCTTTATACTATATTTATTACAAATGAAATTCACAATAATAAACAACGCTTTGAGCCACATGGGGAAATAAATAATATTATTTTGGAAGTCCTTTCAGTAACTACCAATATTTATTATTAATGAATATTATTGAGTTCTACCAGCACCCGTAGAGTTATTTTACAGTAAATTGGTAAAAAAAATATGGGTTCTTCAAAATATTTTACATCCTCTAAAAGCCAAGCTCCAACCCTGATCTACTTGACGGATAGCATATAGTTTCCGAACAATTCGAAAGGCTATGCTGAGCCAAAAAAGTTAATCAATATGGACGTATAGAAATAATTGTGTTTTTTTAAAAAAAATATTCACTATTCAATACAAAATAAATGTAAATATTTTAATAATTGTGTGTCGAGAGTCATCATAAGATTCATCAACTTGCGCAACATTCCAATTAAATCCAATTCTGGTATTGAATATTATTTAACCACAGCTATGCTTTGGTCGTTTTATTAACATTTATGTAAAGTGGTTTATCAAACGTACCACGTTACTCTTTATATTTTAACCGACAATCTACACTAGCCCCATGACTTCTTTGGTGCTGACTGAAGGATCACAGCTGACTTCTGACAGCCAACATTTAGGTATATACCTAAATTTTGACCGTCAGAAGAGACAGCTGCTAAACATTTGTTTTTACAGATCATTTGGTCCAGTGTAGGTATACATAATTTGGTCTGGTAACGTTTCAAAGCTGTCAGTCAGCACCAAAGAAGCCATGGGGCTACTGTAGCTAGGTTGATACCACGTGTACTTACTATGCTAAGGGTCCCGGTTTTGATTCCATGTAAACTCGGTAATTTAACTTTATTAAACTGTTATGTATGTCATAGTTAAAAACTAGTTTCTAAGTCTTGGGCTGATATAATCCTTGTTTTCATAAACTCAACGTTAAAAATCCCCATTGAAAAAATAAAATTTAATGAATTAATGTTGATGTAGGTTCACTTTCTAGCTTGCAAAGATTTTTTTTATAAAACTCAGAAAATAAAAATTACATCTTCAATCTCATAACTGGTCCTCTGTACAAGTTTCAAGGATATTGATGTTGTCTTGGCAAGTGAACAATAGATTACTGCCGGCTGAATCTTGGGTTCTACCAGACACTTCCCCTCTCTCTCTCTTGGTTTGAGTAGGTAAGGTGATGATTGTCACCCCCTTTCTAGTAGTAGGCCTAAATTTATGTAACTAATGACCGATTTATATCCCAGGGAACAGTTTTACATAGTTAAAAATATTATATTTGTAAATTACACACAAAACTTAAGATTGTATGTTTCCAACCATTTTCAAAAAATGTGTTTTTTGAGTTAATTTTAAAAATATATGCATAGAAAAAATTAATTGTATAATTCACTGGCAATGTAGAAAAGTGTCCATACAGTCATAATAATAAAAAAATCAAAAGTATATCATTATTGGTTCATCTAGAACTTCGGACGCAAATCAGTAATTTTTTTTACTGTGCATTAGTAGCTATACGATTGCACCTTAAGTGGAAGGAAATTCTACATGAGACTATGAGAAATAAATAAGGACTTAATTTTATTTTTTCTCTGTGGTAGATAGATTGATTGTTTAGTGGACAAGAGACAGTATGAAACTAAAGTGGCAGGGTGTTTATGTTCTCCTATGGACATGAGCCATTTTGATAATAAAAGTTAAGACCTTTTAGTACTATTTTATGGCCACCATTTATATGTGAACTAGAGACAGTTTGATTCCAAGCCTCATAGTTAAACCCAATTTTAAATGATTTAGAGAACATTTTGGTCAAAAAATGAAGATGTTTTAACAAAGAGGAATGTATGAAGAATATGGTGATGTCAAAATCTCAATTTCGACCTAGGGTGGACAAAGGACGTTTTGAAACTAGCCTCCTCACTCACACACACACACACATATATATATATGAGTAGGTCATATGCTAAACCTTGCTATATGCACAATAAACAATTGATAGCAAATCGAGAAAAACGTATAAAAACGTACTCAAATGTGTTAAAAGGATTACTTTTTTAATAATTAAAATTATTTTAATATCATTTACCAAACCTTTAAAATATTTGATTATTAGAAAATCAGTTATTATATTCTTTTTGCAGATACCAGGTTTCGCAACTGTATTTTTCAAATAGCACGTTTTGCAACTCTAGTGGTAGCCAATTTTATTTCGTATTAGTTTGTAAACCAAGCTTTATTAATATTGTAGTCAATGTTTGTGTTGAAAGTTAATAAAATAATACACTTTATAGATGAAAATAGAAATATTGATGAGTAATATCAACAACCAGCATATAAAATAAAACCTTTGAAAGTAATACCAAATTAGGGGTTAGGCTATGTCCTTATCAACACATTCCATCAACTCGACGCCCAAAGGAGCTTCATAATCATCTGCTTCCACATAAGAGAATTGAGGAAAAGGGCTTTGTTCCGCAAAGACATCAACGTAGAATTTCAACGCAGGGTTACTGTTCCATTCTTTACCAAAGTGACGGACAAAAAGTTTTTTTGACATCCTTGATCTTAGCTGGCTTCACTACAACACCCCTTGGAATATCAGGGATGATAGCATTCTTGACATTTTTCCCTCCTTGCACAAACTCTTTGGTTTGCCAGCGGGAAAACTGTAAAAAAGCTCTCCTTGAATTAAGGCAGATCTGTTGCTTTTGCTTTTTTGTGATTAAATTGTCTTCGATTTCTGAAAATGTAAATGCCACTGTCCAGAGTTTTTAAGAATGTCATCTGAATACGTCTTCCAATCTTTTACGGGACAGTCTTCTCCTATATGTGTTACTGTTTCGTACCTCTTCATAACTTTCAATTTGATAATCTTCTGGGTTTTCGATGATATTGAGAGTGTTAAACACTCTCTATCTAGGTTACCAATAACCCTGTTTGGTGGGATGAATGAATGTCCTACTATAGGGAATAGTACTTGAATCGTTGCAATATTACGAGGTGCTTCAAAAGGAAACCAGTGTAGTACCATCCTTGTCGTTGTCTTATTTTGGCCACTACAGCCATTACAGAATAATCTGACTGTGATGAAGGTTCCCAGGTTTATATTCAGAAAGCAGGGGCGAGCAGAAGATGCTATCTGGTTAGAACCTTTGTCGAATTTGTTTTCAGTGAACACGTACAAAAAGTGTTGTCTTTGTTTTGTGAAGATTTGGACGATCCTTGGCAAATAGTAAAACTGTACAGATACAGTTGTCTTGCATAATATGCTGCCTGGTCAGATATTTTTAGTAATACAATGTATTTTTTATGACAATCATATATCTGATATTGAGTTCATTCTCCTTATTTTGACGCAATTTTTCATTAAAATCATTGGCTCAATTATTGTAAACTTTAAGCTGGAGTTTCCAATCCTATTTCGCAAGTTTACTTTTTTCAGCCAAAACGCTATTCTCAGGAAGGGAACATGTCAAGCATGTGTCTACCCACGGGCTACTGAACCCCTCTTTATTGAAAATCGTTCTGTAATAGTCATATTCTGAATGAATATCTTAATAAGGCTATTGTTTTTTGAACAGGGGCCACATTTCTCGAATACGGTGGTCACTACGTAAGTACTGGAGGTATTGGTGCTATGACATTAATGGTTTTGCAGAGGTTTAAATGATCGTGTGTGGTTTTTCACAGTTGCGTGTTCTTTTCGTATTTCCGTGATTTCCTCTATTGTCAGGTGGCGTTATACCTTGTACAAGAAACCTTTGGCACAATCTGTTTCACCTGATCTCTACCTAATTGTAGGACGTTGAGAAATGCTGCCCTACTGATTCTTACATTTTTGATATTTAATCTCTGCTTGGGTAAATGAAACTTTCTACTAATTCGATGTCTACTTGAGGTACCTGCAAGAGTACAACTTATTTTTGGAGATGTAATAGAAACAGGATGAAATTACTCTGCCATCCATAATCCGGATGCGGATAGAATTTCCGATGGATCTTTCTAACATCTTACAAACGCAATTCCTTTCATTAAATTCCTGATGTTCACAGGTTGGCATCTTGGGAAACCCTTGGTCCTGGTGTCTGAAATAAGAGTAAATAGCAAAGAATACAGAAAAATAAGCATGAAGTTTAAAAAAAACTATAACACGAAGTAGAAGTTAAAACTGACATTAATTGCAGCTGATATCCTAAAAGGAGTAAACATCTACTACAATTCTCATAAGCGTAATAATATATTGTTTCAGTTTAGCCCGACAAATGAGCATTCAAAATTATCTCAATAAAATACTGACAAACATACCTTTTCGTTTTTGTTAAATTACGTTTCCAATTCTCAAGGTATATCTTCCTCTTCCTTAACCGTCCTGGTTCAGTCTCGGCGATATTTCCTGTGCTGCTATCACTATCTCTATCCATTTCCATGTCTCAGGGTTTCTCTTCCTCTTCCTTGACTGTCCTGGATCAGTCTCAGCGATATTTCCTGTGCTGCTATCACTATCTTTATCCATTTCCATGTCTCAGGGTATCTCTTCCTCTTCCTTGACTGTCCTGGATCAGTCTCAGCGATATTTTCTGTGCTGCTATATATCTACCCATTTCTATTCCTTTGCTATCAAATAAACATCAACACAAACCTCAATAGTACAATAGTCTACAGAAATGTGGCGATGACAGCTTGTACAATAACATTAAAGAGCTCACAATAAGGTCAGGATTAGCGCGAGAATTAAAAAATTGCAGGCAGAATTTCAAAGTATATTATCTAAACCAAGGTGTAAATCCAGCTTAAGGATCTACAATAGATTTCTTCATAATATAGAAATATGTTCTATCTTTGAAAGAGTGGAGTTCAGTACTTTTGTCATGGAGATGGAAATATCAGTATCGCAGCTGTAAGTCTATGACGGCCACGTTATGTAATTTTAATATAACAGGTTTTGTAAAAGTTAATCATTGCGCTGTATATTTAACAGATTTTGCAAACGTAAGATCCATGCGTGTAGCAGGTTTCGCGGCCGTATGGGTTTTTGTACTCCAATTTTAAAATGACTATAAACTCGTTTTGGAGCCCAAATCCTAATGGGATTTGAAGAAAGTGTCATAAAGAATCAAGTAGTACCTACATATTTTTTCGAAATTTTATGTATACAGCAGGTTTTGCATATGGGTTACTCATATTTGGTGGCTAAACTTTTCAATTATCATAAAACATTTCCATTACTTTGTATTAAATAACTAACAATTATAATGATGTAATCACAAAATTGTAATATAGAGCTTAATTATTTGTCTAGCTGATTTCCGAATAACGTGGTAGGAACTTTCCATCCAGCAACAGTGATTACATCACAATACATAGTCTACATTATAAACAATCGATTGTTTCTTTCTTGATATCGATCCGATACCGGGGTTAAATTACTCATATTAATAAAGTACAGAAACAAAAAAATATCGGGGTAGAGTTATTTGTATCGAAAGGAAAATATATATATTTATAAATTATACATACTTTTCCTTCTTCCCTGCACTTTTTGTTTGAAAATTTGTTTCGCTGCCTGCACTATAGACCTATATAATCTATCATAATATGTATGTGTTAGAATGGTTTAGGCCAAGGCGCCTTTCTAGTAATACACTATAGACTGCCGAGGACGGGAAGATTAAGGTTCAAACCCCGGTTGGGTGTACTGAGCGTGGATTTCCTAAATGGTTTTCCACTCTCCCTCCACGCAAATTCTGGTTGGCCTACACTCACTCTTCGTGAACGCTAGCTCATTAGCGCGGTGCTAAATAAAAGGCCTTGTCTCGTTACTTGCCAGCCTAGCGACCAGGGGACGGGAGCATGGACCACGCGCGATACATACGAGCTGATTTGCTAATGTAAACATCGTCTATATTTAGTCGACCCTCCGCCAGAGCGCAAAGGAATGTCCGGACATTGATGCATTCCGTCGCTCCATTAATGGGATAGTCAGTGGCGCGGCGCGGAGTGTTGCCAGGTAAGCACAGTTTGGGAATGCGAGGAAAAGTCAGTGTTTTGCAATTTTTATATAAAAAACTGTATTGGCCAAAATAAATAAAACATATCTCCAGTATAAACACAGAGTTTAATTTTCTTTGTATTGCGATACCAACACTGGTTGAATATCTGCCATGAGCGTAGTGACATTAGACGAGCAGCCTTTTAAATGAAAGGAAAAGGTTATCATTAAATTTTAGGACATACTTGACAGATATTCAACAAATATTGATATCACCGTGTGAAGAAAATTACATTCTTTGTTTCTACTGGGGAATTATTTTATTTATTTTGATCAAATAAATGTTTTGCCATGTAAACTGCAAAAAACACTTACCTCTTCTCGCGACCCCTTCCATCGCACCTTAAACTGTGTGTGTGAAGGGTCTCATCACTCAGTGTCTTATTAGACCATGATAGATGAAGTAGCCAGTGTAGACTTCCAGCCACTCTGTGTTGTCTGTACGCCATTCCTCCAATGAGTTGATGGTATGGTAGTAATTACCAAGAAGTGGAGCCAGAGTAGATCTTATTATTATTAGCACCGCGTCTTACTACCCGTTCGGGTTATACGCACTTACGCTAATGTGTAATGGTAGGGTGATTGTGAGATGAAATGGAGGACCTACAGTTTAACGTGGGATCCGAACCACGGTGGAGGCCTGGCATTCCCCACATTCACAAGATGTCTTGTCAGAGGTGAAGGAAGGGTTTGGTAGTCAGATAAATCTGTGCCGGGACCGAGGATTGAACCCCGGCCGCCAGCACAGAAGTCCGACACCTTACCCCCTAGACCGCCAGGTCACCAACTAGATCTTAAAACTAGCTCAAGCCTGGTTAAGCAAACCATGGTGACTATATGGAAAGTTCCCCTTTAGGGGGGAAAAAACTTGAGATGCCACCGGGAATCGAAGCTGGGACCTCTAGATGAGTATCCAGGGGCGCTGACCCCTAGACCAAGAGAAAGGTCGAAGAGAACACTCATTGGTCAAGTATATATGGAAATACACTCATCCACAGTAAGAGGGGTGGCCATTGACAGCTAGTGAAAGTTATCAGATCAACTCTCATGTATCCATTCATCAAACCATATGATCTGCAAGACCATGTAGATTTGTTGTTACTTTTGACAGTCAAAACTTTCACAACAAACAATTTGTTTTTGATTATGTTTCCCTTTAAACCGTGTTTACAACTTCTGCTCGCTGTCGGTTAGCACCACTTCTATGGCGAATAGACTATACATCACTTTTGTAAGATAAGTAAGAGAGAGCCTTTGTATTATTGGTCAAATGAAGACCAAGCGGGTGAGAACATATTACAGGCACAGTTTTAATACACTATGATTACCCTGGAAACACGCCACGCCACGGGGTATAGTTGGTTGTATTGAGGGATGTGACGTATAGTGTGTTGAGGATTGAGAGGTTGGGGTACGAGTCTTGGTCATATAAACACTTAATATTTTTGTTCATGAATAGGATTTCAGTCTACCTTATCAAAATGCTGGTAAGGCATCACTCTTGTATTATACATACCCGGTTGTTGGAGATCAGGGTTCTAATCACATTGAAGAGGGTTTTCCACTCTCCTGCCGTGAAAATGCAGGTAGATAACCTCTGATGTGCTTTCTTTCTCATCGCTACCTCATTAGAGTAATTATCATGCTTATAGCTTAAGCTGGTAGTAATATAAGGTGATAAAATAAATACGACTAGTTGGAAAAATAACTCCCTCCAACATTCCTATACTCCAGCGGTTTTCAAACATTTTTTTAGATTGTACCCCTTGGTCATGACTAAAAGTTTAATGTACCCCCAAGATATGAAAAAATTCCGAATGGCAGGTTTTAAAAAAATATGACCACATGGTAAATTATTGATAAATTTAATCTATCGGGAAAAAATATTTGTAATCAAAATATTTCAAATTTGACAAAGCTATTTAGAGAGAATCATACTGTTATAGCCTTAAAATGGTCTCCTACTGAGAATCGTTATGATCAGAAAAAACAAAAACGAAAAACCAACATAATTTTACCGTAAAAGTCTGGAGAAAAGTTTTTTATATTTTCTTCACAAATTCGTTCAAAAATAAATTAAAATTATACCTAAACACAATAGTTTCAAATCAAAAATTTTAATTTTAATTCTCGAGCTGATATGTTATGAATCCCAAAGCTTTTTTAAGGAAAGAGATGTGGTTGCATGGCTTGGCACAAATTTTTGATGTCTGGTTATCCAGTTGAAACTTTCACGTGGAGGTCTGGCTCCAAATTTCGTTTAATGAGGTACTTACTTATCTTTTAAGTACACCATGGATGGAAAACCACTCTCACAAATATATGTTTTTGAGTAAGGCATCATAAACTTGATGGCACGGTCAGCGATATGAGGAAACTATTTCAGTCTCTGCAGCCAAAAGCCCGCCAAAGATGTTTTCTTGAGACTGGATTTGAGGGTTTCATCACAGGACAGTTCAATAATTTCTTGTTTTCCTTTAGTCGAAAATAAATTTGGTAGTCTGGAGTCTTCCACTGAAGAAAAGGGTCTCTCATCCAGAGCTCGCTTTCTAAATTCTCAGTAAAATATTCGCCAAAGTCTTCATTCAACCCAGACAATACTATTTTTATGTCATCGAAAACAGAATCAAACAGATCGAGTTCATTTTCTTTTTGCGAAATTTTGTAATGACGCAAAGAATGACAGTTGTCCCTTCACAACTTATTTTGTCATGAACCATGAAGGGTGCTGTGTGTGTACCCTGCAGACCTTTATCCATCTCATTCAGTCGCTGAAATACGTCAGCCATGAAAGCTAGACTGTACAGCCACTGTTTATTTATAAATCTTTCACTAAACTCACACTTATTGTCAGGGAGGAAAACTTGATCTTCTTGTATCATTTCATACAAACGAGTAAGACCATTTCTTTTGGAAAGCCACCTTACCCCTGAGTGGATAAGAAGATAATTATGCTCGCTATTTAGTTCTTCACATAATATTGCAAATAATCTGGATTTGCCTGCTTTTGATTTTATTAAATTAATGGTCCTTATTGCATCTGTCAATCATCACATCACATTATTTGGAGATTTCCCGGCCACTAGAACCTCCCTGTGAAGACTACAGTCGACGAATTTGTTTGTGGGATAGTCTTCTTGATCTGGGAAGCCACACCACTCCGCTTTCCAGTCTTAGCTTGTGCACGTCGGTGCAAATTCCAACGCACGTCTCCCAGTCCACACCAATTTGAGTTACGAAGCCATCAATAGTGTCAAATATCTCTTATTCTATTGTCCTGGGAGCTCCTTGCAGACTTCTGCCACAGCGGGGGTAGAATCAATATATCTAACAAATGCTAGAAACTGCACCATATTTGTGCAATCTGTGCTCTCGTCCAGCTGTACAGAAAAATATTTGATGGACTTGAGTTTATTGAAGAGTTGCTCCTTCAACTAATTAGCCATACTTGAGATCCTGCGAGACACAGTATCATTGGACAAAGGTCTAACATCAAGTGGCTTGTTTTTCACCAATAGCACTTGACACCATGTTTCTGGCAGCAGTCAGTAAATATGACTCACCATCAGTGTGGGGTTTTCCTGCACTTCCTATTATTAAACTAATTTTGAATGACGCTTCAAGTCCTTTCACATTCAGAGATGAAAAAGAGAAAAATTTTTGTTTACCTGATTTTATCTCAGATTTCTTATGCTTAAAAAAAAGTCAAGTGGCTTACTTTTCAGGTTATCATGTTTCGTATTATTTTTTTAAAAAAAAGGGCTTCATTTAACTGTTGGAAAGGTCACCATTACAAATAACACATAGAGGTGTAGGTTTTGACTCACTTTCTGAATTAGAAAATCCTAAAGACAAGTATTCAGGATTATACTTTCTTAACTTAAGCTAAGATTTATTCTAATGAGTAGGCCTAAGCAAAGAAGATTCAGCTTCCGTTGGCTCAACGACATCTTTACAACTGTTATTTTCACCAGAGGTAACCTCAATTTCTGATTCGAGTCTTCCTTTTTCAACAGGCTAAATAGGTTTAATTCTATCTTGAACTTTACGAGAAATGGTTAGAAAAAATGATACTTCAAGCCCTTCCGTTTCTGAAAAAACAAACAAAAAAACAGAAAAAATCAAAACAAATTCTACTTAAACTCTTGAAACTCTATTTTCTGCACGTGTAACTGCCATGTTGTGACTGTTCATGAAAGATGTTCAAATTACTTTTAAAAAAGAAAGATAACAACAGTTACTGTAGAAGGTGTCAAGCAGAGGGTTGAAAATTCTCAGAAATCTGTCTCCAGCCGAGAGAAAATAGGGGAGAAAGAGGAGTGGAAATAACTAGATAACAGTAACTGCCAACAATTAGGGTTTTTCATGAATCTTTTGTCATTTTGTCAAATTTCACTTGAGAGCTTCTTGTGTACTCCCTGAATGGTGCCCGCGTACCCCTAGGGGTACGCTTACCCCAGTTTAAGAATCGCTGCTCTACTACGAACGAGCAGCTACGTGGTGCGTGGCATATAATATACGTGGCAGGGGCAGACTAAAAGCTCTCTCATGTTTGACAACGGATTGAGAGTGGTTTGTCGCATCACGCTGGTCTCATCCATCTTACTCTTCGGTTCGACTTCTTTCCGAGCACAGGGCGCTGTCGGGGCGCAAAATGAAACAGATTCGAATGGGCATTGTTGCTTGGATGGCTTTCTAAGGGTTGAAACAAGTATGTTTATTCGTACGCTCTAATAGTAATGGACTAAACACAATATCCAGACTCGAATTGGTGGGTATGCGAAGTTAGGCGTCAGTCTCATCTTTTCTGTTTCGAGAATATTGGAGATGTTGGAGGTTTTGAACCCTGTATTAACAGAGTAGTCATAATTAGGGAAAATGTGGAAAACCTAGAAAGGTCAGGGATTTGCACTTTTTTCATTGCAGCGTCTTACTACCCGTTTGAGATACACACATATGTACTAGTTACGATAGTGTGTTTGGGTTGAGAAAGGATGCCTTTAGAGGAAGTGTGACCACATTTACGTGGTGGGAGAGTGAAAAAAACCTTTATGAAAACCGCCATAGGTACACTCAGACGGTATTCGAACACCAATATCCCTGTCATCGCCAGTCTAGTCTACGGTGAGAGAGACGCCTTAGAGTATGCGGCCACCGAAGCAGGTATTTTAAAAATTGCTCAGGGACTATGGTATACAAGACTCTAAAGGAGGGAGAAATTTCTTTATTGTTTCTTATTCAATCACTGTTTTAATTAATTACATGTTTATTTTTAAATATTTCTAAAAAATAATTATAGTACTAATATGTTTTAGAACACATAAACTCAAATACGTGTTTTAGTTTGTTTTTTTTAAAGAGGATTTTCGAAGCAAGAAAAAGTTAGAGATTATTTCTTAAAATAACAAACCCATTATTAAATAACACGGGATATCTGGACGTTTGACCCGCCTCGGTGGCGTAGTTGGCTAAAGCGCTAAGTCGTGTTGAGCTCGACTGCTGAGGACGGGGAGATCGAGGTTCGAATCTCGGTCGGGTGAACTGGGAGTGGTTTTTCCTAAATGGTTTTCCACTCTCCCTCCACGCAAATGCGGGTTCACTTCCTCTAATTCAACTTTCCCAATTCCTAGTCCATTAGAGTAATTAGTACCTAAAGCGTATAACCCGAACGGGTAGTAAGACGCGATGCTAGATATCATTCTGGACGTTTGCAATGCGTCTCGACACTCCGGAAGGAGGCTTCCTTTAAGTTAGGTTAAGTATGAATATATTAAGTCATTGAATGGTTTCAGCACAAGTCACACAAAGCAAACTTAGGTTGCTTCGCTTCATTCCTTTGTTTTGTTTCTTCGTTCCATCGTCATTAATATTCATGGAACTTGAAACGTAGTCACTCGGTTTGGCGAGTGCAGAACTAGCAGGCATCCTACAGCAATAATATTCATGGAACTTGAAACGTAGTCACTCGGTTTGGCGAGTGCAGAACTAGCAGGCATCCTACAGCAATAATATTCATGGAACTTGAAACGTAGTCACTCGGTTTGGCGAGTGCAGAACTAGCAGGCATCCTACAGCAATAATATTCATGGAACTTGAAACGTAGTCACTCGGTTTGGCGAGTGCAGAACTAGCAGGCATCCTACAGCAATAATATTCATGGAACTTGAAACGTAGTCACTCGGTTTGGCGAGTGCAGAACTAGCAGGCATCCTACAGCATTAATATTCATGGAACTTGAAACGTAGTCACTCGGTTTGGCGAGTGCAGAACTAGCAGGCATCCTACAGCAATAATTCGGAGTTCACTATCAACAACAAGTTTTATGACAGGTAGGTAAAAGATCTTCTCTCTAATCTAGGGAGCGGTTTGACTCCTAGCAACCTGCTTCAGTGGCTGCATGGTCTAAGGCGTCAATCTCGCAAGATACTAGATTTCCGATATTCGGGGCGATCGAGGTTCGAATCTCGGTCGTGTGTACTAAAGTTTAAAAAAATTGCTTTCCAACCTTCCTCCACGCAAATGGGGGGTACAGTTTCTCTAAATATAACCTAGGACTACCTTATCCTAAAATCATTAGCGTAATCATCCGAGCGGGTAGTATGACGCGGTGCTAAAAACAACTCTCCTGGCACTAGTAAAAAAATATATCATTCTGAACTTGGGTTTGTCAACTATCACCAAGTGATAAATTAACGTTATGGCTTCTTAGATTGGGTTGTGATTTAGGATTAGACTAAAATAAGTGACAAATAACTTTATTAAGAAGAAACCACGTATAATATTTTTTCAATGTCCAAGTTCCGATAGATTGATATAGCTTGTTGTGCGCTTCATGTCTGGAGCGAATTATGTCTGGAGCGAATTAGACTAAGTATTATTATTATTATTATTATTATTATTATTATTATTATTATTAGCACCGCGTCTTACTACCCGTTCGGGTTATACGCACTTACGCTAATGTGTAATGTTAGGCTGATTGTTAGATTAAATGAATGACCTACAATTTAACGTGGAATCCGAACCACGGTGGAGACCTGGCATTCCTCACATTCACAAGATGTCTTGTCAGAGGTTAAGGAAGGGTTTGGTAATCAGATAAATCTGTGCCGGGACCGAGGATTGAACCACGGCCGCCAGCACAGAAGTCCGACACCTTACCCCTAGACCGCCAGGTCACCTACGACTTAATGTACTGTGCCACTTTATAAAAGCATTAGTAAATAATATAATTTTTAAATTGATACATTTTCTTCCAAACTGGGAATCAAACGCATGACCAGCAAAAGCATTACTGATCAAATTAATTTGTATTACTCTCATCGGGGTGTTCAATACACACTTTATAAACCCACACATTATTTCATCACACAGCTTAAAACTAGACTGACATAGAATAACATTCATAATACCACACAACTAGCTATATATATTTACTAATTGAATTGCTGGATTAACTCTTATAAAAATAGTAAATGTATATTCGACAGCACCCTCGGAATCGTAAGTCTCAAATAGACACGTGTGGTCAGAACTGACCTCTGAACTGTGGGGGACAAGTTATGGAAGATACTTGTGGTCAGCACTGACCTCTGAACTGTGGGGACAGGTTATGAAAGACACTTGTGGTCGGCACTGACCTCTGAACTGTGGGGGACAAGTTATGAAAGACACTTGTGGTCAGCACTGACCTCTGAACTGTGGGGGACAAGTTATGGAAGACACTTGTGGTCAGCACTGACCTCTGAACTGTGGGGGACAAGTTATGAAAGACACTTGTGGTCAGCACTGACCTCTGAACTGTGGGGGACAAGTTATGAAAATGGTTCATTAGTTCGTCTAGCACTGAGGCTGTCCATAGCTTAATGCAAGGGTAAGGTTAGATTTACAATAAATGCAATTATGTAGATAGACTAGGGGAACCCCCCCCCCTTCCCTGGTGCACCCGGATGATATTCAAACAACCCGCCTCGGTGGCGTAGTTGGCTAACGCGCTGGTCGTGTTGAGCTCAACTGCCGAGGACGGGGAGATCGAGGTTCGAATCTCGGTCGGGTGAACTGAGGGTGGTTTTTCCTAAATGGTTATCCACTCTCCCTCCACGCAAATGCGGGTTCACTTCCTCTAACTCAACCTTCCCAATTCCTAATCCAATTAAAGTAATTAGTACTGAAAGCGTATAACCCGAACGGGTAGTAAGACGCGGTGCTAAATATTATTATTATTGATATTCAAACTTCACTGGAAATCCAGTCTACTGCCAGCCTGACGCCTTAATACGCGTGACCACAGATGTTGGTAACGGACTGTTTAGGCTGTAACACGGAGTTAACGCAAAGTTTGTACAGTCAGGATCGGTGACGGAGAGGTTGGGGTTTCAAATCCCGGCTGGGTGTACCGAGGGTGTTTTTCCGTAAATGGTTTTCCACTCTCCCCCCGCTCGCAAATGTGTATACATATTCCCCATATCCTCTTAATGCTACTTCTTTTTCCAATCCATCGATGTAGGGTTTTTTTAGCACTACACTTTATTACTCGTCAAGGTCATACGTTGCTGTACTAATTACGCTATTGATTTTAAGGATTAGAAAGATTATATTTAGATGAAGTGTATCCGTATTTGCGTGGGGGAAAGTGGAAAACCATTTTGGAAAACTACCCTTAGTAAATCCGACTGAGATTCGAGCCTGGATCTCCCTATCATCGGCAGACTACTGTAAGGGTAGCGCGTTAGAGCATGCCGCCACTGAAGCACGTATCACTCTAGTTAATATCCCGGATGGTTGGTAATACACTGTAAAACAAATATAGCCAACATATATAAACATTAAAAAACAACTCAAACTATTCTAATTGATTTCTAATTTTATCAATTAGAATATATATTGTTCCTTACTACAAATAATTATGTTTTTTTTATGAAACTCAAACTATGCCAAAACGTACCGGAACCCTATCATCAGACTGTCCGACTGAGATAGGAAGAAGCGTATAGCCTGAACGGGTAGTAAGACGTGGTGCTGAAATAAAAAATATAGGGTGGAACATTTTGGACGGTTACGAAATTTCAATTTTCAAATACGTATAACACCTTAGGTTGGTCGGTAGCACATCTGTCTACTGAGCTAAGCTAAGCGTTCCTGGTTCGATTCCCGAGATGGCCAAAATATGTATTATTGATGAAACTAGGGTCTCCCCTTTTAAAGCCACGGCCTGGGTGTTGTGTCTATTCTATATTTAAGTTATAGCTTGTAAGTCGTGTGCTACAAATATTCTCATATTATATTTATACGTGTATACGACAAATCCTGGGATCTGAAGCTGTCACTTTTAATAGATGCTATCAATACCTAAAAATAATATTAATAACATAATAAATTTCTATCAATTTTAACAGCAAAAATCAAATATATATTCTCTCAAAGTTCCTGCCTATCAGAACCTCACACCGCGGCATGGATTGGCGGTTCTGTAGCTTTAAAATCACTGAAACTATTATCAACTATTTTATAATTATTATTATCACCGCGTCTTACTACCCGTTCGGGTTATACGCACTCACGCTAATGTGTAATGGTTGAGTGATTGTGAGATGAAATGGAGGACCTACAGTTTAACGTGGAATCCGAACCACGGTGGAGGCCTGGCATTCCCCACATTCACAAAGATGTCTTGTCAGAGGTGAAGGAAGTGTTTGGTAATCAGATAAATCTTTGCCGGGACCAAGGATCGAACCCCGGCCGCCAGCATAGAAGTCTGACACCTTACCCCTAGACCGCCAGGTCACCATCATCAACTATTTTAACCTTTTCTGTTGTGACCCTACTTTTTTTATTAATTTGTTTGAGGAATGATGGATCTATTTTTCTAAAAATGTATTATAATCTCATAACTGTAAACTGGAACGTCGTTGAAAATCGAAAAAGTTCACATTTTTGTGATTTGTTTGGAACTTTTAACGTAAGTTTTTTTTTATCCTACAGAGATATGTTTGTACTCTCCCCCTTCATTTTGGTACGAGCCATATTTTGAAATAACCAACCAATTCTTAAATAACACGTTATTTCCAGACCTGTGTGCTCCGGTTTGGTGATCCCCCCCTAAATTCCAAGTGGAGGAGTGTGTTGCTGGTTTTACCTGGTTGACAGGTCGGGGGCGTGGGAGGCGGCAACCGGGGGTGTCTGGCGTCCCTCGGGTTCCACAGGAAGACGTAGTAGACAGACAGCATGATGGCGGCCAGCGACACGGAGAACACGTAAGCCACCACGGTGAGTACCCTGACCAACCTCTTGGTGTGCTTAGGTTCGTACATCTTGTCCTTGTTGAAGTCCTCTCCGGCGAGCTTGACGCCGCTACTAGGGGTCGGCTGACGCACGCTGCCCCCGCCCCCCGCGACCAACGACCGGTTGCTCATCACTCACTCGCTCGCTCTAACGGCTATTATTGAAAACAGTTCCTTGCGCAGGCTGACAACTAAAAAACAGCGGACGGATATCGAGAGGTGTTTACAATACAACTACAAGCTTTGTTTTTTAACGATTCGTTTTTTACTTTCTCATAGAGAGAAAGTATTATAGTCGTGAACGTTTTTGACCTTAAGCTAGATATTAACATTCTATGTGCCCCTGAACTAAATAACGTGGGTTTTGCATGTCTATCTGCCTGCCGCCCCCCCCCTCCCCCCCCGTTGGACACGTGTCTATTAGGTCGAAATGGTTTGAAGGAATTCGTTCAAAATTGGTCATTATACACGTTCAATAACATTATCCTTGTTTCACTGAAAGGGGGGGGGGGGGGGA
>CABFVX010003358.1:74514-87984 GCA_902151425.1 Timema shepardi
TGTATATACCTAAATGTTGACAGTCAGAAGTCAGCTGTGAGCTGTCAGTCAGCACCAAAGAAGCCACGGGGCTACTGTATATACCTAAATTTTGACTGTCAGAAGTCAACTGTGAGCTGTCAGTCAGCACCAAAGAAGCCACGGGGCTACTGTAGTACGTCCTTGCGGCCGATTGAAAGCTCTATTAGAGCTAAGATTGCTACCCGTACCGTAACACTTATCAAAGTACGGAGCTCTGCGTTTGTCATTTGGCAACAGCGAAATGGTGATCAGTTTTGTACTTTTTCCATCACACAAAACTTGTTTTTCAATTTTCTTATATATCTTCACCACCACCCATCCTCCCCTCTATCTTTCGTAATCTTTTACGATTTTGTAAATTAGATTATTTTAATCATTTAATTATTTTTTTAGACATAAAGGTTGGTAATAAAGTAACTGATATGAAATTTTAGAGTACTTTTATTGAAGTAAAGTTAGATGCAACACATCATAAGTAAATGAAATATAAGTCACATTTTATAGTTAATATATTTATTTTCTGCTAATCTTTTTAATTTCTTGCTAACTTACAGGTATAAAAAGTATTGTTATCATAAAAAAAATCCATCTCTAAATTTTGATGAATTTCGATGTTTCATGACCCCCCGGATCCGAAAAAGTGTTTTTTTTTTGCATTTCCATCTGTCTGTCTGTCTGTCTGTCTGTCTTTTGGTCTTTTTCTACCTTGGAATTGAGCCTAAATAATTTTGCCAATTGGGCTAAAACTTGGTATCTTGGGTTTTAATCAGGTTGCCCCAAGGAGTTTTTGGAATTTGATACCCAACCATAAGATTAAGAGTAATTTCCTTAAGGGCAAGAAGAGAAAAAAAATCGATTTTATCAAACTCGGCTCTAACGAGTTTAATTAAATTTCACTTCCAAGCATTGGCCGATATTACAAACAAAATGGATACTCTAAATTTTTCGTCAAAATGACTCAGTAAATTCTACTTTTTTTTATCATATCACCGTAAATCTTTGAGATATGAAATTACTTATCATTGCAAATATTAAGGTCTATTTATATTGAAAATATTTTATTTGAAAGATATTTTTATAAAACCAATAATTTTCAAGCTATACGCAAATATATATATTAACTTTTCGAACGTAAAAAAAATCTAACCCGAGATGTTGATGAAACATGTTAGTTTTAGTAAATATAATAAATTTTTATATAAATATGTAGTATTCCATATTGCCCTCCCTATTCCATATTGCCCCCCCCCTATTCCATATTGACCTCTCTATTACATATTGCCCTCCCTATCCCATATTGCCCTCACTATTCCATATTGCCCTCCCCATTCCATATTGCCCTCCCTATTCCATATTGCCCTCCCTATTCCATATTGCCCTCCCTATTCCATATTGCCCTCTCTATTCCATATTTCCCTCCCTATTCCATATTGTCCTCCCTATTCCATAAAGCCCTCCCTATTCCATATTGCCCTCCCTATTCCATATTGCCCTCCCTATTCCATATTTCCCTCCCTATTCCATATTGCCCTCCCTATTCCATATTGTCCTCCCTATCCCATATTGCCCTCCCTATTCCATATTGCCCTATCTATTCCATAAAGCCCTCCCTATTCCATAAAGCCCTCCCTATTCCATATTGCCCTCCCTATTCCATATTTCCCTTTCTATTCCATATTGCCCTCCCTATCCCATATTGACCTCACTATTCCATATTGCCTTCACTATTCCATATTGCCCTCACTATTCCATATTTCCCTCCTTATTCCATATTGCCCTGCCTATTCCATATTGCCCTATCTACTCCATAAAGCCCTCCCTATTCCATAAAGCCCTCCCTATTCCATATTGCCCTCCCTATTCCCAATTTCCCTCCTTATTCCATATTGCCCTCCCTATTCCATATTGCCCTTTCTATTCCATATTGCCTTCCATATTCCATATTTCCCTCCCTATTCCATATTGCCTTCACTATTCCATATTGCCTTCACTATTCCATATTGCCTTCACTATTCCATATTGCCTTCACTATTCCATATTGCCCTCCCTATTCCATATTGCCCTCCCTATTCCATATTGACCTCCCTATTCCATATTGACCTCCCTATTCCATATTGACCTCCCTATTCCATATTGAATTCCATATTGCCCTATCTATTCCATAAAGCCCTCCCTATTCCATAAAGCCCTCCCTATTCCATATTGCCCTCCCTATTCCATATTCCCCTCTCTATTCCATATTGCCCTCCCTATTCCATATTTCCCTCCCTATTCCATATTGCCCTCTCTATTACATATTGTCCTCCCTATCCCATATTGCCCTCCCTATTCCATATTACCCTCACTTGTTCCACATCTCTTTTAAGTGCTCCTACAGGACATTAAAAGTTATTAATTTTGCTTTAAACACTAAAAATAGTTAAAAACATATTAATCATAAGTTTATTATGAAACTCAATGACAAAATGTGAAATAACGCCTTGATATTAATGAAAAATTAAATGGTATTCCGTATTACCGGAATTTCATTTATATTTATAAAATTAATATTTTCTGAGATATTGGCAAATATATTAATACAATTTTGTGAACCTTAGATGTACAGAGATACTATTTAAGTTTTAACGAGATATTTATCTAATGCCATAGAGTAATGCGAGTCATGAATCTGAAAGGGAGAACTTCTGATAATCATCTTGTAGTGTGACATGAATTGTTGTAGTTGTGTGTTACTGGTCCACTTATCTTATTTCATCGATACAATACTCGAATGATGGAGATAACGAGTCGCATCAACGATCCCGACGGAACGAGAATAAGATCGTCTCAATCATGTCCGAGCCCTGATCGAGACTGGGATTAGTTGCGAGAATGTGATACGAATGTGTACCCGGCCTAAGTCTCTCAGTGTCGAAATTCTCCCCGACACAACTTTTGTGACACGGGCGCCCCCTTCTTTCGCGACGACACCGGCTCTGCAGTGAGTGGTTCAAACTGCTAAGCTTCTTGTTCAACTCAGATACTTTTTCTTCCGCTTCTTCATACACCGAAACTTTAAACATTTTGGTCCCACTGGTTTCCCCTGCACAGCATCTACAGAATACTTTAGAAAGGAAGACATGTTTTGACAGTTAAAAAGGTGTTGAGACTACTCTCACACGTCAGAGTATGCCAACTGAATTCAGCTGTCATGTTTGATAGAGTAAGACTGGGTTTACTTGAGATGTGCTTCCCAATGGGGAAACAACAAGAACATGTGGGGAAGACCATGTCGACTTCTCCACATATTCGAATAGTTGAATATTCTGGGAAAATACTTGGGAAGTCCATACGTATGATAGCAGCTTGGATATCTCTACGTCATTTTATTCTATTGCGCATGCGTTGGTTTCTGCAACCAAGCGTCGTTTTTCGAGCGGGTTCTCATGAGTTGTCTTGATGAAGCCAATCTGGTTTGTTCTAGTTGTTCATTGACTGGATAATTGTACCTTTGTAACAGTTTACTTTTTCTGAAAATTACGGGTAAGCTCGTACATGTAGCAGTTGCCAACCACCTGCAACTTCCCCGCGGGTAAGCTCGTACATGTAGCAGTTGCCGACCACCAGCAACTTCCCCGCGGGTAGGCTCGTACATGTAGCAGTTGCCAACCACCAGCAACTTCCCCGCGGGTAAGCTCGTACATGTAGCAGTTGCCGACCACCAGCAACTTCCCCGTGGGTAAGTTCGTACATGTAGCAGTCGCCGACCACCAGCAACTTCCCCGCGGTTAAGCTCGTACATGTAGCAGTTGCCGACCACCAGTAACTTCCCCGCGGGTAAGCTCGTACATGTAGCAGTTGCCGACCACCAGCAACTTCCCCGCGGGTAAGCTCGTACATGTAGCAGTTACCGACCACCAGCAACTTCCCCGCGGGTAAGCTCGTACATGTAGCAGTTGCTGACCACCAGCAACTTCTCCCCACGGGGAAGCCCAGCTCAGTAAACCCACAAGGAATTCAGTGCATGTAATACTGCCCTAACATAAATCAATACCGATAAAATAATACTAATAATATAGTAATATATCACTGATGACCACAAAAAAGTCTGTATTTTCTAAACGTTTATTCCAAACTGTATCTTACTATATACTATATGATGTACGTTAATCGTTGAATGTATAGACTGTCGCTACCCCGGCCTACCCCGTGGGCAAGTCTGTCAAGATGGCTTATTAGGATGGGGTTGAGTGGTGATACAATTCTTGGATTCACGAATGGCCATTTGGAAAGGTGTATGGATATTAACTACAACGTACAGAGTGTTATGCTGATTGGCAAGTCTGGTCTCGGCGATATTTAGAAGTTCGCCAGTCGCTATTAGTCTCGTCAGTCCCCATTCTGATCTAGCTCTAATGCCCCGTCCATAACATTAGCTCGCGAGGGTTTACATTGTGTCGACTATATCTCGAAGAAGAAGAAGAATTAGAATTTGGGATTCTTAGGAGGCCCGTCGCCCCGTTCAGTGGTTCCAACCTACACCCGGGATATTCTCCCATACCGACCATCGGTCAGGCAGTAGTAGGTCGCAAAGCATTAGGGGTCATCCATAAAACTTGTAATGCCTTTTTATTGCCTTTTAGGCCCCCTTCCCCCATGTAACACCATGTAGATATTTAGTCTGACCCCCCCCTCCCCACCTCCAACCTGTGTACGTAACTTTTCTCACCATTATATTTTCGTAGGGGAGTTTTTTTGTGATGATAAAAAGGGATTCAGATTTAATATTTCTTAAAATACATTTTAGATCCTGATCATAAATTAGTTCAGAGAAGTATTATTATTATTATTATTTAAATTAGGAGTGTGCAAACTAGATATTTTTCGTTCGAGAGTAAAACGAGAACGAAACTCAACAATCGATGCGAGATCAGGAACTATATTTTTATAATCCATTACTTCAGGACAAGAACGGAAATTAAAAATGTATAGTTAGTTAATTTATAAATTTGCTAATGCTAGCTTGAAACAATGTACAATATTTAATTTGTTAAATTAATACGTGGTGACCTGGCGGCCTAAGGGTAAGGTGTCAGACTTCTGTACTGGGGGTCAGGGGTTCAATCCTCGGTCCCGGCACAGATTTATCTGATTACCAAACCCTTCTTTCACCTCTGACAAGACATCTTGTGAATGTGGGGAATGCCAGGCCTCCACCGTGGTTCGGATTCCACGTTAAACAGTAGGTCCTCCATTTCATCTCACAATCACCCTACCATTACACATTAGTGTAAGTGCGTACAACCCGAACGGGTAGTAAGACGTGGTGCTAATAATAATAATACAATATCTAATGGTTTTTTGAGCTTTGTAATTTAAATAAAAATAATATTTCTCAGTGATCTTGTTCATTAACTAATTGGTAGTATAGCTAAGCCGTATTAAATACGAGTATATCAAACAAGTCATTAAATAATTTGATCACTTTAGCACGACCATCAAAAAGTTTATCTTCCTATGTTAATACATTTTTTAAACGAAAAACTAAATTAGTTAATAGCCGAGTCACAGATTTTAATTCTCATCATTTACTACATTTTACATTTCAACGAGTCTTAACCATTTTGGCACAAGTTTAATATATTTTAACACTTTGTTTATTATTAAATGTATAACTTTTTTTTTACAGTAACATCACCATTTTGAAGAACAAAGTATTTGTCCATAATGTTATATATAGCAAGTTTAATTAAATAAAGAACGTCAGTAAATACATACAGATTTTATTGTAATATCAAATGAATTTTTCTAATCCAAATTTTTTTTTCGTACAATTTTTTTTCCTTTTTTCCATGTAACTTACGATTTCTTCTACCTGAAAACTAAATTCTTAATCTCCAATTATAATTTAATTTAAAATATATTCGCTAATTGTCTAGTAAATACTACTTGGTTTCTTATTTCCTAACAACTAAGCGAGCCCTCACCTTATCTTCTTAGTACCACGGGTGTACTCCACTCACCCCCATGTAACACTATGTAAATATTAGCTACCCCCTTCCACCTTTCACAAAACCTTAATTGGTGTATGGATGACCCATTACTGTGACTCTCCTGTCATGCCTCTCCTCTCTATAGACAAAACTTTGGTTATTTACCCCCCTTTTTATTATGTCATAGTCAATAGTTTGTTTCATCTGTCCACAACACAAGATGACAAAAATAACAAATTATTGTTTACACGTGAGATGATTGATGTAGTGACTGCTGAAATTAGCTACAGTAGCCCCATGGCTTCTTTGGTGCTGATTGACAGCTCACAACTGACTTCTGACAGTCGACATTTAGGTATATACAGTAGCCCCGTGGCTTCTTTGGTGCTGACTGACAGCTCACAGCTGACTTCTGAACTGCTAAACACATGTTTTTGCAGATCATATGGTTCGGCGTAGGGATACATAATTTGGTCTGGTAACTTTTCAAAGCTGTCAGCTGTTATCTGTGAGCTGTCAGTTAGCACCAAAGAAGCCATGGAGCTACTGTAGTCTGGTCACGTGACGGTTGAACAACTTTTAGCAAGGCGATATATTGCCACAATCTAACAACAGTACGGTATTATGACAGGTTCTACCAACGTGATGAAAACAAAATTGGTAGAGGTCTCTAGGATTTTGCACAAAATACAGAAAACTCCTCAACAGTCGCTGTGATTATCTACAAACCCTGTGTAGCGGCCGGGGTTCAAACCCCGGTCCCGGTATAAATTTATCTGATTACCAAACCCTTCCTTCACTTCTGACAAGACATCTTGTGAATGTGGGAGATGCCAGGTCTCCACCGTGGTTCAGATCCCACGTTAAACTGTAGGTCCTCCATTTCATCTCACAATCACCCTACCATTACACATTAACTACCATTACACATTAGCGTAAGTGCGTATAACCCGAACGGGTAGTAAGACGCGGTGCTAATAATAATAATAAGAATAAGAAGAAAGAAATTTGTCTTAGGAAATATTCTACCTCCGCGTTTACTAGTTTATACAAATAAAATAAAAATCTTTCTTTTTAATATTTGGTTAGACGAAGGTTCGATGATGTGTGTTTTGTTGTTCTAGCTTGAATAATTACCCGGTAAGTGTTAAATATATAAACACGTTGACTCCCACCTTGACATGCCTCTTACCTCACGGGTAGGATACATCGTTGAGTTATACAGACTCCTATCTTTTCTATTTTCCCTTTGGTTTATTGTCGACGTCTACTTCACTTTATTTCTTATCTTCCTCTCTTCACCATAAACTTTTATAATATATTCATCTATCTATCTGTGTGTGTGTGGTGTCTCCTCCCATATGATAAATCTTCCTTCGATTCGACGCTGCGCAGAGAGTACCTGGGGGCGCCCCGACTTAAACCTCTCTCTCTCTCTCCTCCAGCTCTATTCTCTCTTCTTCATCTACCCGCCTCCCTCGCGCGTATAAGGAAACGAAATACTTGTCCTCCGCTCTCATCTCTAGCCCTGAGTCTAGAGGGAACACGTATGTTTCCGTCGATACATGACATGCTTTATGATCAAAATAAATAGGCCTACTATTTCTTTGCCCTTGAGGAAATCTGTCTATAAAATAAAATTAAAAAAAAATGAGTTATGGTTCTTGTCAAAACGTTTATTTAGCCATTACGGTTCTGGAGGAAAGGTTATTTCAAATATTACTTTTTAGTCTACATAGCAACCGCTTTACGTTTTCATTTAGACAAAGTATTGTAATCATGAATATTTTCTATTTTGAGATTATGTGTGCCCCTGAATTCAGACAAGTAGGTTTACAATTTCTGTCTGTGTGTCTTTCTGTATGTCTCTCCTTCTGTCTGTCTGTCTGTCTATCTCTACCTGGGCCTATCAACATAATGGTTTAATGGATTTAGTTTGAATTTTATATTTAAATGCCAATACATATTTTTATTCTAACCCTAAGCTTAGTGGTAGATGGCTGGTTTTTGAAAATGTTATGTTTTTCAAATATGTATCAAATGATTTTGTTCAAAATGGAATCGGGGTAGTGTTCAACATTATAAATAATATTGGTTGGTAGTTTTTCAAAAATAAATTGGTTTAATTATTGTTTATCAAGTAAATTATTTCTAAAATTTGAATGCTTTTTAAAATGGTTATGAGTATTTTTTCTGAAACGCGCAATAGATTAATGTTTTATGTGATTACAATAAAAATGCTTAGGATCTAATATGTAAAGACTAGTGTACTATAAAAGATTTTTGTGAAATATTTGAGAAATTACTACACACACACACACACACATAAACACACATATGCATACATACATACATACATACATATGTACACATACATACATACATACATACATACAATTGATTAGTTTTTGAAGTATTCTAAGCAGAACTATTTAAGCAAAGTTTAAATTGGACTAAGGAAATGACCTGTATAATATTTGATATATGCAATTTATTAAAAACAAATGATCAAAACTATTTTAAGTAAAAGAAAGTTAGAAATTTATAAAAATATATAATATAAAGCCAAAAGGTATAAGTTCCTTATGCTTATAAAAAATAAAAATTAAAGTATCATTATAGTTTAAAATACTATTGCACACAAGAACAAAGGCTAAAGAATATGAAAGAAAGAACTAATAAATTGGTGATGTTTAAATACTCTATTATCAATTTTATCAATTTTAAATATCTTGTATTTAATATGCTTATGACCATTTTAAAAATTACTACACAACAAATAGTGCACAAGCATTAACCTTAGTGATATAATTTATTTATTTTATTCAATAGAAAACTCACCAGCATTTTATTAGAAAAAAAAAAGTTCTGTGGTGCGTCTGTCTACTGAAGTAAGGATCCCAAAATCAATTCCCGGAAGGGCTTTAAAAAAATGATCGTTGCTGAGACTGCTAATTCACTTTCACGAGGAGGACCTGATGGCTAGGTTATAATTTTGTTTAAGTCGTGTGCTAATTTAATCAATCGGTTCAGAAAATGCACTGTAAATGTTCACAGTAGATACATATTTTGGGGAAACCCCTTAGTACACCAACCTGAGATCCGAAAAACCAATCTCTCGATAACCGATATACCTAAAATACAAGACAGGTGATTTTATTCGTGTGCCTTGTTTAGGGTTACTATGCACGCATGTAACTCAAGGGGTTAGAACGAGGGGAAATATTGATAAAATATCGCAGCATTCGTATTTTGCATCAGTGGTCAAAAGGACTAAACTTTAGGCTAGTCTTAGCTTGATTCGCCGGTGACGGGAATGTCAGGGCTCAAATACCAACCAGACGTAATGATGGGCAAAATCGATCGATCTTAAGAATCGAATAATCATTCGATTCTTTGAAAAATAATCGAATGATCATTCGATTCTTTGAAAAATAATCGAATGAATCATTCGAATGATTTTGAGACGTAGTAAAAAGTCTGTAATAGTCGTATGTTACTACTTTTATTAAAAGTAGTTACTAGTTGCTCGTTTTGCTTTGTGCTACTTTTCTCTTCACCCTGCTGTCGGATCTTCCAACATACATTCCTCTGCGTTTGCAGCTTCTCAACACTTTTGTATTACTGCATTTAGTTCCTTGTGCCAGTGTCAAAGACCAAAATACAATACAGTGAATAAGTGAACGCATTTCTCAAATAAGTAGCTCGCAATTAATATAAATATTTTTGCGTGCGATTAATAATTAAATAAGGAACATACGTTTCCCTTTGTGTCTAAAAGAGTCGAAATAATTTACCCTTTAATATTTCCTAAACATAACAAAAATATATAAGCTTACAATCGTAAAAATATTTAAGTGAATAAAATTATAATACGATCTGAATATTACGGCCAGGCAATGTTTTATTAAATACATTGAAAGAATATACTTATCTACTTAATAAATTTAAGTCAACGTTAAAAAAAAATTCTCAAACCATTCGTGATATATGTGATTAGTTGGTTAGGAATGTAACATTTTTAAGGAAATGAAAAAGAACAATCCACGTAGTAATTTCGCAAAATAATCGAATCATTTTGTAATTTTCATTCGAATTATTTTTGGCTGTTATTCGATTGTAAACTGTACAACCACTTAAACTTTGTATTAAATTAGCCTTAAAATCATTCGAATGCGCAAGGTCGATTATTGTGCAGCAAAGGAGACTATTTATTGAAAATGACCATAATAGAAATGAAGACCTGTATAGAGATTGCCTGGAAACAATCATAATCATAAGGTCGATTTTCCTCAGCACTTCTGGTAAGGGTGGGGTAAGAGAATGAATCGGCCAGCTCGCGTCAAGTCAGCTACTGTTTTCATTCGAATGATTTTGAAAGAATCGAATGAATCGATTCTATTCATCCGATTCTGCCTATCACTAACCAGACGTAGTGAGGGTTTACTTTCCTAGATAGTTTCTCATTGTTACCTCATGAAGACGGAGATACATTTTCTTCAATGTCCACCTTCACCATCCTTAGCCTATCAGTGTAAATATTCTGATAGCCTGGATGGGTAGTAAGACGCAAACACAGGGGGAAATGGAATATTTTACTAGAAATTTAATTAAAACGCAAATTAAATCAACGCATAATATACACCCTTATCTAAAATAGGAAATTACACCAATCAATCACGCAGATCTAGCATATAAATATTATATAGTAGGATTCTGATAAAAAGAAACATCTAGAAAAAAATACAAACACATTTTTAGCTGTCAGCAATTAAAATATTGTACTTATTTTAAGTATTATTTTATAGTTTTTGATGATTACCAAACCCTTCCTTCACCTCTGACAAGACATCTTGTGAATGTGGGGAATGACAGGCCTCCACCGTGGTTCGGATTCCACAATTCCACGTTAAACTGTAGGTCCTCCATTTCATCTCACAATCACCCTACCATTACACATTAGTGTAAGTGCGTATCACCCGAACGGATAGTAAGACGCGGTGCTAATAATAATAATAATAATATAAGTTTCGATACTATATATCTAGCCTGACAGCTACAGATCACATGATCTAGCGTGTGGATACTTGTAAATAGCTCTATCTTTTCTATCTGTACGATACTAGAAGATTACCTTGAAAATTTGATTACGCCTACCAATTGGCTAACAAGATGAACCTGTAAATAAATAGTGATGCTCTTAACGGTCAGTTTGGAACTACTCGGATTTGAACCAAGGACTCTCAGACTAGTAGTCACTCACATAAACATGGTATATATAAGTATGGTCTTATTTCTGCTAAAGGACCCAGTTTGGTTGTCGCGGCGACTGTGTAAGGGGAACTGGTAAGTAAGGGACATGTTTTAAATTTCTTGGCGTGCTGTTTTTCGTGAAGTTTCTCGATACTTCCACGAGTAGCGAGAGCTTGTCTAACCCTTGTTTTATTTGTGCCTCAAGAGGGCTTCGCGAGAGTGCTGCCTCTATACAAGTTTGTAGTCAGCTAAAAGGTTGGCAACGACAAACTTGGAAAGAGGGCGAACGTGGCTCACACGATAAGAAATCCTCACTTATTGAAAATATTTGTCTTCTATAAGAAGCTTTTTTTTATTTTAAGTTCGTCAAACACCAACTTATATTTCGTGCACTACATCTTACTTAATGTACCTGAACCTTCGAGAACCTTAAGGGGTGGTGCACGACCTTTTGTGGTTTATGTGCTTATTCATTTAATTGATGGTGACCTGGCGGTCTTGGGGTAAGGTGTCAGGCTTCTGTGCTGGCGGCCAGAGTTCAATCCTTGGTCCCGGCAAAGATTTATCTGATTACCTTCACCTCTGACAAGACATCTTGTGAATGTGAGGAATGCCAGGCCTCCACCGTGGATCGGATTCCACGTTAAACTGTAGGTCCTCCATTCCATCTCACAATCACCCTACCATTACACATTAGCGTAAGTGCGTATAACCCGAACGGGTANTCACAATCACCCTACCATTACACATTAGCGTAAGTGCGTATAACCCGAACGGGTAGTAAGACGCGGTGCTAATAATAAATAAATAATAAAATACAATTTAATTGATATTTATTTCTGTACGTATTTGTTATTCATTAAAATACCTTCAAATACACAACACTTAGGGGAAAATACTTGGATTACATCCGGCTGGGATTCAAACCCCAACCATTATGTCGAAGAAGAACAAGGCCAAACTGACACGGACACCACCGAGGCTACTAAGGTGGTGATGTATGGTACGTGAAGGAAAGGTCAGTGATTTTGAAGTTTTATACTAAAACATTTTTCTGGCCAATATTAATAAAAAATATGGCTAAAGTATAATCGTGCAGTTTAATTTTATCCACATTGTGATATTAACACTTGTTGACAATCTGGCGTGAGAATTGTGGCATTGGACGAAGAAACGTTTTTAAATGAAGAGGAAAAAATTGTCACCAAATTCTAGGACACCTTGACATTCAAGAACTGTTGAGGTCACCATCTCATCAAAATTAATCTCTATCTTTCTACTATACCGTAAACGGGGGTTACTTTGTGACACTTTTTTTTACTATAACAACAAGAACTTTTTTTTCTTATAATTCAAAAGTAATATTTCTGGCTTGAAGTGCACTGATTTCCGCATCTGAATCCACAAATTGGCACCATCCCCGGAATTATGAAGGGAGAATGCTTCTACTGTTGTCACTTTATTATATTATTTATTTTGCTAAAAAAACACTTTAATATAAAATTTGCAAAAAACACTGCCTTTTCTCTCAATTCCTACACTCCCACGTTAAGGTGGCTGCCTATGTCAGCGAGAAAGTGTCAATGGCTGCCGGGCCACACGGCTTAAATAATACAATGGTCGGTGTCGTTTTCTGGAACTACAGTTCCCCCATGGCTTCTTTGGTGCTGACTGACAGCTCTGAAAATTTACTAGACCAAATTACGTATCCCTACGCCGAACCATATGATCTGCAAAAACATGTGTTTAGCAGCTGTCACTTCTGACAGTCAAAATTTAGGTCTATACAGGAAACCTATATGACTGTTTTATTTATTTTATATATATTGTTGACCTTGATATGTTGATGGCCTAGTATTGGTTATTAATTTTTTCTAGAATATGATTTTTTTAAATCTAGCATTAAATCCCATATTGGTTATGATTATTATAAACAAATAATTTTTAATTAAAAATATTTTCTTACAAATAATTTGTTGATAACCTTTTAAGTATGAAAACTCTGAATGTGTAGTATTACATATAGAAAAAAAACACTGTCATAAACCTTTTTAACAATATTACAACATATTGGTGACCTGACAGTCTAGGGGTAAGGTGTCAGACTTTTGTGCTGGGGGTCCGAGGTTCAATCCTCCGTCCCGGTACAGATTTATCTGATTACCAAACCCTTCCTTCACCTCTGACAAGACATCTTGTGAATGTGGGGAATGCCAGGCCTCCA